>JANHAO010012683.1:0-16252 GCA_026873985.1 Saraca asoca | reverse complement strand
ATATAAAATATTATTAATCCTTTTGATAATGAAATTTCCTTACTTATATATTAAAGTGGTTTTGAAAGTATAATTATATGTTGTTAGTGTTTATGAAATGGGTTGCTGTGATACAAATTATGCATTTTCATTCTGCCCTATATTGTTAGAATTGGAAATTCTATATTTTTCCATGTAATAAATGGTTATGACAATGCTTTGATATGTTGAAGTATGTTTGATAAACATTGCTTATTTAAACAATCATTTTTTTATGAGTTGTGAAATAAAAATGTTGCTGTTTGAGACTTATGCTATTTGATTATTTAAATTGATTGATTTGAGACACTGGATCCACTAAAAATTGGATAGTAACCCTTAAGTGCACTTGGGAACATGTGAATTCCCAAGGTAGGAATGGATAAGGGAGGAAATGTAAGGAGATCTATACGTTCATGAGCATTTGGCAAACGTGTTAGATGGCTTATGGCGACGATTATGTTGTCATGGTTACCTTCGAGAATTTTCTTTAGGATTCCAATTGAGTATTTTTAATTAATTAAGTAATGATAACTTTTAGAAATTTTCATCGACTTTCTTTCATATTGTATAATGATGAACATATTTTTATGGTAGCATATCTTGATACCTATTATTATGTTGTTGAACATTATGTTTTCTATTACTTAATTTTCTTGTTGAATTATGGTTTTTAAGTGTGTATTGAGATTATGGTTGCAAAATGGGCAAGCATACTTATATAGTTATATTTATATTTAAATATACACTTTCGAGCATGGTTTACAAATGGGATTTTGAGTGATCATGAGATTCTTTGCTCACTGAGTTTCACTGAAACTCACTCTTTCATTTTCATGTTTTTCAGAGTTAGAAGATACTCCTTTGGTTGCTCCACGCCCTCCTAGTTTCAGATCTGCTCTTGGGTTGGGTGAATCATTCTTACGGAAATTAAAGGTATATGAATGGTGGTAATCAATGGCAGTTGGTAGGATTGTATATGCATGTATTGTATTTGATTGTTGGTTGCCCAGTAGGATGTAATTGTATAGTCTGGGCCACTGCATATTATTTTGTTATTATACAGGTTGTGACGGGCATATAGCCTTTATGTTGTATAGGCCTTGTGGCCAGGTGTCCGAAAAATAAAGGAAACTCTGTCAAATTTTTATTAGAATTTAATATATAAATATTTCATTGTGGACTGATGAAATAGTGAGTCATTAGTATATTAATTGCATTGTAAGGCTTGTAAGGGATTTCTTGATGGTGACCTTCTACGCCGGTCAAGTTTTGTGGATTGGGGCGTGACAAAGTTAGTATCAGAGCATTGTCTAGGGCTTAGGTGTATGATAGAGGTTTCTAATTGCCATGATGGGATAGGCATATCGAGTTTATGTTAGTGCGCTATGGGGCACGACACATGAATAAGGATATGTTGATGCCCACACCATGAATATGTTAAAAATCTTCACATTTCCTAAATTTCCAATCTTATGTGAGTATCTTTTCTAAAACAAACCATCCCTTTCTTTCCAACCTATACCCTGACCTCAGGGTAGACCTAGAGGCTGAGGTCGTGCTAGAGGCTGAGGTAGGGTTACATGAGCTGAAGCACAGTCAGGAATTTCTTAACCTGAATTAGAAGTTCCCTCCATATTCAAAGCTTCAGCGAGGCTTTCTATTTCAGATGCCCTAATGTGGGCTATAGACTTACAGAGAGCTATAGGTGGTCATGTGGATAAATTGGTCCAACAATCAAAGTGGCGCAGTAGAAACGTGATGGGCCCATAATCCATAGGTCCCAGGAATCTTTTAGGGAGAATAGGAATATGAATTAACCTAACCTATCAGTAAATGTTAAATTGTCAAGAAGTATGGTAGACACTAATATGAAAAGAATAGGAAATAATGTTGAGGTTTGATATGCTTGTTGGGGCAAGGTAGTGGAAATCTACCTTGCTCAAATCATATGGCCTTGCTCTGCTCCGTTTGGCTGCTTCCTTATTTTTGGCAATAAAAACTTCTTTAGCTAGTCTTCCTTTTTAGCTAGTCCTCTCGGTTCAGCTAGATGAAGTTGCTCACTGATCAGTTCATTCTGATTGAAGAGCATAAGTGCTCAGCTATTTAGTTATTTAGTCTTGTTGTAGGACACACCCTCAGGCACTTGATGTTGCTCAAAATCTTAGCCTTCCAATGTAGGATTAGGCCTTTCTCCTTCAGCAGTTACATAGGAGCCACATCCAACTGCTCCAACCAGTTCTACTAGCTGTAGTACTTCCCAAACTATGCTTCTTGGCTACTCTATTTGGGTCACTTGTTCAATGGTATCCTATAAGACTATAAATAAGTGTCAAAAAGTTCTACAAATTCTTTCCTCTCAGCAACAGCATCGTTGTTTGAGGTTAATTGCAAACCACCACCCTGTTACGACTCCTAGATGGGCAAACCATTAAATTTCCTTAGCCTCAGTCAATCAAATGAACACATCTACCTTGTATGAGTCAGACTACTATTGCGTTATCTTGCACAGACTATAGTTGCCAGCTTAAGTTGAAAAGAAATTCTAGTGCAATGGATATCGTATCAATCAGGGTAGTTGTGCTCGGTTTGATGTTTGAATCAGAATGTCCTTGGAGGTCTGGTAAAAGTTCCTCTAAAACTAGAACCTTCTTCTGCTCTATCACCTCATTCTTAAAACCAACACAATTGTCTCCTCTTCTTTACTTCCTTTATCTTCATCAGTACATATATATTTATTTATTAGGCTTTCACATCTATGCACTATCACTAGATTTTAATGTAAATGTTCCTCCTATTGGTCATGGTAGTTTTAGCAATCAAGATAATGAGTCGAATGTGACTTGGAACAAAGAAAGATACACCATTTATTTCAAGCTGTTTATAAGCAACTTTTGCAGGAAGAAGAAGGAAAGTTAAAAGATGGAGTGAGTAGCTGTAAAAAGGGGTGATCTACAAGTAGTAGAGATTCTTAAGGAGAAAGGAAAATATGTTAATATAGGCAAGTAGATCTTAAGACCTACCCCTGGAGTTGAAGTTGGTGGTGAATTTCAATATAGGGTGAACCCTCTCATAATTAGTCTTCATTGTTGAATCCAGAGTGGCAAGGATTACATAAAGCACAATGGAAAGATTTTGGCAACTAGTATTGTTTCATCAGGGGCTATGTTGATGATTAGAGGGCAATTTAGATGTCATGATTTACACTGGACTAGGAGGAAAAGAATCTTGTGGGTGATACATGGCTCTAAAGAAAACCAAAAGATGGATGGAAAAGATACGATGTAGGTTTATGATATATAGTTGAAAAATATTGATAGAATTTTGGGCCTCATGGTAAGCTGGTTTTTAGGATTTAGTAGTGCATAATCCTAGGTTATCTAGAGCTTGCTTAGAAAGAAGTGAAGAAATCAAATAAATTTAAAATAAGAGAGGCTCTATGTGTTGAGGATGTTTCTAATGGAAAAAAGTGAATTTCAATATGTGCTATAAATACCATAGATAATGAAAAAACCCCTAGTATTTACATACCCTACTGCCATGATATACCTGATTGTTGTAATCCCATTCATCTATAATGGTGCTATTGTAGAAGCAAAGCCTCTAGTCTATGAGTGAGGCCCTTTTTTTAAGTGCCTTCCAACTTGTCATAACCAAGTCAGCCAACATGGCTTTAGACTTCAATGTGAAATTCTTAAAACCAAGATGCAGGAATTGGGAAAAAGATCCTTGAATTCCATTCTTTTAGGGAGTTTTATTTGTGAACATATATAGGAGAGCTTCTTGAAGAGATGGAGGCTGAGCAACAAACTAACAATGATGTGCATCTATTTGACATTAGGAATAACGATAGCACTTGTACTCCTTGGGGTGGACTTTCAACCCTTATGCCTGACACTCAGTTAAGTTCTAGTGAATTTGTGGGGAATAGTGGCTTCACTATTAATGCTTTCTAGTATGATAACATAGAAAGAAACATGGGAAAGGGAAATGATCTAAGAGCCCGAGTCCCTCATGATATATAGATACCCCCAATTGATTGAGTGATATGTTGGTATAAACCTTCACTCTTTACGAATATGTTCTTAGAATTCGAGGATGAATTCTTTTGTTGGAGGGAGAGCTTGTAATACCTCAGGAAAAAAAAGTAAAGTAAAAAGTGGCTGAAGGACTAAATTGAAGAGTTTAAAAATTCGTTAGGGCCAGATTGTAATTTCTAGAAGGACCTATTTGAAGTAGTTGAAAAGTTTTGGGGTCAAACTATAATTTGCCCCATTTGCTTTTTATTATAAATCTCCCCAGCTCGATCCTTCTTCGCGAGACTTCTTTGGTTCCCAAAAGTCCTCCATGCATGCTCCGGTGACTTGCGTTTAACCGTCTCTTCTCTGGTGAACTCTAGCGAGTTTCAGCCATCATTCATCATCTTCTCCTTCTTTTGACGTATTCCTCTCTTTTCGATGTGTGTTTGGTTCTATTATTGAAGCTTTCCTCCTCCCCTATTCCCAAGCTACAACACAGGCCACCGCCCTCCTATTCGGTTCTTTACCTTCCGGTGACGTCTGGCCTTATCCCTTCTTCCTCTGATGTTTCATTCAATTTATGGCAACGGCTAGATGACATTTTCCCCTTGGTTGTAGCAGTTTGGTTGGTTACTTCTCTAGCTTTCCTATGAAGGTTCCACTGGTGGTGAGCTAATCACTGATATTTTGGACCCCGATGAGTATTCCTAAATCATAGGATTTATTTTATAGTAATCCTATAGCTAATTTTTCAAGATATTTATGTCAAAACCTTTTAACAGTGTAGTTTCGACCAGTGGCTCCTTTAGACTTACTAGTGGCAATCCAGCTTTAGCCGAGCTTGACACCTACACTTTAGAAGTTGGTGAGTAATCCTAGAACAAAAGATTTTTTTATAGTTTACTTACATCAACTTTCCAAGTAGATTTAGTTTGAACAATAAATTTCAAAGTTGATGAAAGTTAAAATTTTCTTATGGATTTTCTTTAGATAAATTCCTTTCGATAAATCAAGCCTGCAAATGTTAGATATCTAGAAATCCAGCTGAAAAACCCAACTGGGCTGACTTTCTAGATTTTCCCAGTTAGTTGGTTTAGCTCCCTAAAGAATTTTCAAGGCGAGTGAACAATCCTCTTCACTTTAGGATCCCATTAGTAAATGTCGATTAATTTTATTATATAAAATATTATTAATCTTTTTGATAATGAAATTTCCTTACTTATATATTAAAGTGGTTTTGAAAGTATAATTATATGTTGTTGGTGTTTATGAAACGGGTTGCTGTGATACAAATTATGCATTTTCATTCTACCCTATATTGTTGGAATTGGAAATTCTATATTTTTCCATGTAATAAATGGTTATAACAATGCTTTGATATGTTGAAGTATGTTTGATAAACATTGCTTATCCGAACAAGCATTTTTTTTTTTGAGTTGTGAAATAAAAATGTTGTTATTTGAGACTTATGCTATTTGATTATTTAAATTGATTGATTTCAGATACTGGATCCACTGAAAATTGGATGGTAACTCTCAAGTGCACTTGGAAACATGTAAATTCCCAGGGCAGGAGTGGATAAGGAGGAAATGTAAGGAGATGTATACGCTCATGAGCATCCAACAGACGTATTGGATGGCTTATGGTGACGATTATATTGTTATGGTTACCTCTGGAAATTTTTTTTAGGATTCCAGTTGAGTGTTTTTAATTAATTGAGTAATGATAACTTTTAGAAATTTCCATCAATTTTCTTTCATATTATATAATGATGAACATATTTTCATGGTAGCATATCTTGATACCTATTATTATGTGTTGAACATTATGTTTTATATTACTTAATTTTCTTGTTGAATTATGGTTTTTAAATGTGTATTGAGATTATGGTTACAAAATGAGTAAGCATACTTACACGGTTATATTTATATTTAAATATATACTTTTGAGTATGGTTTGTAAATGGGATTTTGCGTGATCATGGAATTGTTTACTCACTAAGTTTCACTGAAACTCACTTCTTCATTTCCATATTTTTTTAGAGTTAGAAGATACTCCTTTGGTTGTTCCACACCCTCCTGGTTTCAAATCTACTTTTGGATTGGGTGGATCGTTCTTAAGGAGATTAAAGGTATATGAATTGTGGTAATCAATGATAGTCGGTAGGATTGTATATGCATGTATTATGTTTAATTGTTGGCTACCCAGTAGAATGTAATTGTATAGTCTGGGCCACTGCATATTATTTTGTTATTATACAGGTTGTAACAAGTGTGTAGCCCTTGTATTGTATAGGCCTTGTGGCCAGGTATCCAAAAAATAGAGGAACATCTGTTGGATTTTTATTAGAATTTAATATATAAATATTTCATCATGGATTGACAAAATAGTGAGTAATTGCATTGTAAGGCTTGTAGCGGGTTTCTTGATGGTGATCTTCTACGCTAATCACATTCCGTGGATCAAGACGTGACATGTATATTTTCAGATATAATGACCTTGGCTTGTGCTTGCTTCAACATTCTCACTGCCTTGGCCAACTCATCCATTACATTCTCTAATGACTACTGGCGTTGGTGTGATGCTCGCACTGCATTAGCTTCAGGGGCAACACCAGCAAGTTAGTGGTGAGTTACAAGGGGAAGCCAGTGGCAGCTACTACGATGGAAGAGTTTGTTGACTGAATAACTAAAGCACTTGAGTTTCTAGTAACTTTTCTTCTAGCCATTACAGATAAGCAGACAATAAACCAGAATACATATGAGGGCCCTCCTTCTAGTGCCAAAATGTTAACAATGAAATCTGGTTATGGGCCAAACTCTAGTCAACTAAACAGTTCTTGTTTCCTTAAGTTGCTATTTTGGTTGTGCAAATGAAGAAAAAATGGAAAATAGCTAGAAGAATGAAGAAGAAGATACACACATAAGACTTTTAATGTGATTCTACTAAAGCCAATCAGCCCTCACATCTACGGTAATGTATTGCTCAGAATGTTTGTCAGGGAAATAGTGATTGACAAAGAGCTCTCTACAGTTTGGCATAGTTTTTGTTCATGTTTCTCTCTCTAATCCCCCTTTACAATAGAGTTTTCCCCTATTTATAGAAGCAGGGGAGGTTACAATGGTAATTTCTTGATTTGTACATCTGTTACATCATGTAATAAATGTTTACAGGCAATTTGGACATTACAAGATAGCTTCTGCAAGTTGCTTTCTGCTTTCAAAGGCTAGTTGACTGGCTAGGAAAGTGTGCCTCTATCATGATTGGACTTGTGTAGTATTTTAGGCAAGAGGTCATTCCTCAGTGACCTCGACTTGCGCTATGCGATTCGTGACTATGCAGGCTGAACTTAATCTTAAACTCGTAGTGTGTGTGCCCTAGGCACAGCTTGCTACGCCAATGATCTAGAGCTTGCCTTGCTTAGTGAGGCAGGGCTATCATTTTGGCTTTGCATCTTAGCGAGTTGGACTGTTGAGCTTGCTTGCTGAGCTTCTACCAGCCTACCTTGTTGAACCGGATTTTACCCATAACAGCTGGCAAATGTGGTTTTGGTAAAAAAAAAAAAAAGCCATAAAGGGATGGATGATGTACGTGGATTTCATAGATCTCAATTAAGCATGCCCTAAAGATTTGTATCCACTCTTAAACAATGATCAGTTAGTGGATAGTGCAGCGGGGTTTGGAATTCTAAGTTCCGGGGATGCATTCACAAGCTACAACCAACTTAGGATGCACCCTAAAGATGAAGAAAAAATAGTAGTCATAACCAATCGGGGACTTTCTGCTACAGGATAATGCCATTTGGATTGAAAAACATAGGAGCAATGTACCAGAGAATGATAACCAAGGTGTTTTCAAAGTAGATAGGTGGAACTATGGAAGTTTATGTCGATGATATGATAATCAAGTCAAAGAGTTTGAAGTAACATTCACTGGATTTGGAGGAGACATTTGAGATTTTAAGAAAATTTCATATGAGATTAAATTTGAGAAAGTAAGCATTCAGGGTGAGGGCATGAAAGTTCCTTGGTAACCGAGCAAGGCATAGAGGCTAACCCGACTAAATGCCATGCTATAATTGACATGAGGAGCCCATTGACCATAAAGGGGATGAAACCGCTTAACAGAAAGGTTATAGCTCTCACCCGTTGCATATCCAGGTTAGCTAATAAACATGCTCCTTTCTTTAAGTTGTTTAAAAATGTGTAAAATTTTGAATGGACTAATAATCGTGAAAAAGCATTCCAATAGCTAAAAATGTACCTAGCCATACTACCCATGCATACATGACTAGGGATGGGAGAACACTATACATATACTTGGCTACATACTACATGAAGTCAAAATAAAGTACCAGAAAATAGAGAAGTTAGCCTTCACCTTATTATCGACATCAAATAAGTTAAAATCTTACTTTCAAAGTCATTAAATTGTCATTCGGATAGATGCTCCAATTTGACGAATTTTGTAAAAACTTGATTTGGCAAATTGGTTAGTAACATGGGTAGTTAAATTATTAGAGTATGGACTCATTTACAAAGCAAGGAAGGCAGTAAAGACCTAAGCATTAGTAGACTTTGTAGTAGAGTAAGCAAAAATAGAAGTGGCCAAGTTAGAAAGCCAACCATGGATGCTATATGTAGATGGTTTGTTAAATGAAAAAGGCAGTGTGGTGGGGGTGATTTTAGAAGGACTTGCAGACTTAATCTTAGAATGCTCATTGAAATTTAACTTCAAAGCAACAAACAATAGACATAATATGAAGCATTAATAGTTGAGTTAAAGTTAGCAAGTGGGAGCACAATCACTGAAAGCCAAAAGCAATTCTCAAGTACTAATTACCCAAGTTAGGGGAGATTGCAAAGTAAAAAAGCTGACTCTAGCAAGATATGCTGGCATAGCAAGGAACTTATTGAAATGATTCAATTTCAAGTTAGCAAGAATTCCCAGGGATCACATGAATGCATTGGCCAAGTTGGCTAGTGCTAAAGCAATGGTAAATAATAGAATTATGATACTCAGGTGAAGTAATGGGTACAGTGCAGGAAGAATCATGAGTAACCCCAATCATGCTATTTTTGGAAGAATGGTGATCGTTAGAAGATAAGAAAGAAACCAAAAAGGTCAAGCAAAAAGTAGCATATTTTTTCATGGAAGGAGGCAATTATATAAGAAAGGTTTTTCCCTCTTATCACTGAGATGCCTTTGGCCAAGTGAATCAAATTACATCTTGAGGAAAATTTATAAAGGCACTTGTGGGAGCCATATCATATGAACAACAATTACATAAAGGCTATTCAATAGGGTATTTTAGGCCAAAACGAAAAAAGAAGCCTGGAACTCGTACAAAGTTGTGAAAAGTGCCAGAAATTTGCAAAGGTTCAAAGATAGCCTGCAACAGAGCAGATTTCCATCTTCGCTCCCTGACCATTCAATCAATAGGGCATAGACTCACTAGAACTATTCCCAATCACTCCCAATTAGTTAAAGTATAAGATGGTGGCAGTCGATTATTTCACTAAATCGATAGAGGCAAAGCCCCTCACAATCATAACCTCAAATAACATACAGAAGTTCACTTGGAAAAACATCATTTAAAGATAAATTTCTCTAGATGTATAAACTCTAACATAGTGAAATTACTAATAACTATTTTTAGGTATGGTTTCCCCATAACGATCATCTCTAACAATGGAAAGTAATTTGCCAATGGCAACTTTCAAGATTTTTGCTAAAGGTATATTCATAATTGTATATATATAATGAAAGCATGGATCTCATATATCTTTGAATAAAGGTTAGGGGTTGAGTAAAAATTTACATCTATTAAGCACTCTCAATCAAATGGATAAGTCGAGCTAGCAAACAAGATCGTCTTGGATAGGCTAAGAAAAAGGTTAAATTAAGTGAAAGGAAAAAATAGGTTAAAAATCTATCGAGCATTTTGTGGTCATACAAGACCACCGTTCACTCCACCACTAGTGAAACTCTTTTCATGCTTGTGTATGGAAGAGAAGTCATGCTCCCAATTAAACTCAATTAGTATTTAGCTTAAGAGAGTAGTATGAATTACAAAGAAATTAAGAAAGGAGAAAAAAAGAGTTAGACATATTGATAGAAACCAGATAGATGACTTAACCTTGAGATGAGCATTACAAGGTGAAAGTTGCCAAGATTGCAAATAGAAAAGTAAAAAGCAAGAAATTTATGAAGGGAGACCTAGTCTTCTAATGGGTAGATGGATTATGCAATGTGCAGATAAAAAGAAAGTTAGTAGTAGTATGAGAAGGACTATTCAAAATATAGAAAAGTCTTTTTATTAGTGCTTACCACCTGGAGACTATTCAGAGGAAGCCCCTTCCCTGAACATGGAATGTGACATATCTAAAGTCGCATCATGTATAAGTTTAAATGTTGCTAGCCTTAAATCATGTTGACAGAGTAAAATGAAATAAAAGAGTAAATTACCACATTTACATGTCACTAATAATAGCCCAAGTAGACCTCTTAGCACTAATAAAAGTCTGAGTAGACCCCCTTAGTACTAATAAAAGCCCTAGTAAATCCCTTGACACTAATAAGAACTCGAGCAGATCCCTTGACATTAACAAAAGATCAAGCAGATCCTTCGATGCTAATAAAAGGTTGAACAATCCCCTTAGTATTAGTAAAAAACATATGTGAAGAGAAGTTCTCGAAGCATGACATTTGAAGGCAATTGTAAGATAAATTGATGTTAAGAAAGCTCGATAAAAGTCTGGATGATCGAAAGATTGGCAAAAGAAAATTGATAAAGTATGAAGCCCTTTGGAGGCACAAAAGGTCGACAAGATATAATAGGCTATTGAAAAAAAATGATAAACAAGAGGTCTGATCTAGAAGTTTGATAAAAGTCATTAGATGAAGTACAGAAAAAGATAAAAGCCAGTTGAAGGCAAATGAACAAAAAAGATGCCACATAAAAACTAATTAAAGAATACTATATGCACTAAAAAGATTTATAAGTAACATTCATATGGCTGATTAGCCTATTCCATACCCCCAAAAAAAAGGAGAAAAAAGAGAAGAGGGCGACAATAGTAATAAAGGAAAACTAAGGCCTAATCCTCATTCATTTCTTCCAAAATATGTTCTAAGGGCTTATCCATGTTGATCTTGGAAAGGTCAATCGATAGGTTTAGGTTACAATGTTGAATTTGGCCAATAACCTCTACAAACCCATAGTAGAACATAGGATAGCTTCGATCCTTGGCCTTAACAACAATAACTTTAAGTTTTTAGTCGAAGGTAGCTTCAATTTCCTCATGCTTCTTCCATTCAACCTCAAGCTTTTATGCCTTAGAGGAAAGTTACTTCGCTAACTCTTCACTTTTCAGGACAAAGAGTCTCATTCTTTCACCAGCTTAGTGATATGGCTAGTAAGGTTGAAAATGCTCTTATCTCGATTGACTAGACCTTTAGTTTAGGCATTGACACCTTTCCCCAAGCTCTCCATAATGCTCAGATTAGTGTTTGCCAATTCCTTCTCATTTCGTACAAAGGTCGCTTGGGGTCCATTTTCGAGTGGTGAATTTCTATCACTTTTTTGTTTAACTAGAAGATAAAAATGAAACAAGAGTAAGTGCAAGTCAATAAAGGCAAAGTAAATGGGCAAAGCCAAAGTGAAATAAAAGTATATAGGAAGGACATATTAGGCATCAAATGGCCCTAGCGCCAACAATGGAACGATGACTTGCTCATCATTTCAGAAGTTATTGAGTGGCTAGCTTTGAGGTTACTTCGCAAGAGATGAACAATTAGCTAAGTAGAGTGTTCTGTCATCTTGAAGGAAGAATGGATAAAACCCTTTTGCCATTTGGAATTGAAGAAGGAATTCTTCTAAATACAAATGCTGGTGAGCATGTTTTTTTATAAAAACCCAATCAGGGCGCTGGATGAAGAGTACCCAACCTCCAAATTTTTATCGAGAGTAAGTAAAAAAGAAGAAAAAAGATCTCATGGTTAGGATTGTCACGATTCAAAACTGTGGCCATCATCGATGTGAATATGAACCTTTTTGTTAATAATCACTAGTCTTTTATCATTTATTCCTTTTTATAGTTATCTCAATTTTCCTAATCATATTCACTTAAATCTCATTCGCTAACTAGAAAATAATAGACTTTAGAGAGAAAGCATATAGAAAATAAACATATTTTATAATTTACATTGACATTGCCCAATGGGCACATACCAGATTGATACATGGTTCTATTGTTTACATTTATTTTAAAAAATAATTTTTCATCATTCATATGACCTAGAAGTCATGTCCAAACTACTCTATATCTTTTCTAAAAATAGAGCAATTAAAAGAAGTTAGATTAACCTATGTCTCATCATAATTTCAAAAGTAGAAGGTCAATATAACTAAGCCTAGTGGCCTTTTTATTTACTAATTTTTTTTCAAAAAGATTAGCAAAATACATAGTTTGATAGTAGACCTTTAAGAGTAAAACCATCTTAGAGCCATCATGAGAAGGACATTAGGCGGTTCTGTAGGAATGATTTCAACTTCATGAAATATCTCACACCTTGCCAAATTTAAGGTAATAATATAATGTATCTTAATCTGATACATTCCTAGGAGACTAGACATTGTGGAGGTGAAGATATAGGCAACGATTTTCATTAGATCATTATCCATTCTTACTTTTATATAGGAGGGTTAGCGGTAATGTCTTAAGAGTCTAAAAAATAATCCATAGAAGAATGAGTATTAGGCTTAATGAGATAACACATACCAATCTTAAAAATATATCCAACAATAAAACACATATATAAACCCACCTATACTATAACTCATACATTTTCCATAAGCAATCATTAAGTTTAGTGACTCACCTCCGAAGGGAATCACATCAAAGTATTCTTAGCACATCATACCAAATTAGGGATTTTATGGCATAAGGTGCCATTCTTACTCATAATGTATTTTAATCTCATGATATCATATTTCAACATTTCATACGATAATAATGTAGGTGAAAGTAAATACATAACAATAACTACAAACCTCCTTGTTACTCTGATCTAACCTTATCCCACTTATTTTTGCCTTTTCCCTCTAAGCCAGCTTCATCGTACTCATCATGTCAGAATGCGTAGATGCGGGATCTGATTCATTATTCCCACCACATCCATCATTTACATTTCAAGCCTCATAAGAGCTTTCAAGTATCCAATGATATCACTCTTATTATAGGTACATAATCAAGTTTACATTATCACATTAATCATCATTCATGATATCGTGTACCATTCTGAATCTCATGAAAATTTATCAAACATCAAACAATACTGCCCTCACAATAACTATATCATAGCATTTTTTATCAAATCACAAACCTAGCTACATGAGTTATGTTTTATTGCAATGCACCATACATTCTTTGTTTCATCATCATATGGCTACTAAGATTACTTTCATATTAATAATGTATAGCTAATTGTTAAATCCGATGATACTAGATTATAAATTACTTATTTAAGATATCTTAGTTATTATGCTTGCATTAATAGGGGTTTATATAAGATTAAACTAAGGGAATAGGAAATATTTTGGAAAGAAGTGAAGTTAGGCTAAAAAATGTGGAAATTTTTGAAGGTGAAATAAAAAATGAGTAGGATTATTGAAGAAATTTGAGTAGAATCACAGTTTGAATTGAGAAGTTTAATTGTGAAAGATTCGATTCAACTTAAGGAAATTCAATTGAAAATATGAGTTTGCTTGCCAAAATATGTAACCATTTAGGAAGCCCAAATATAAATACAATCAGAATCACAATTGAAATAAAAATATAGGGTAGGAATGATTGATTTGAATAGCTCAAATATAGTTTAGATTTTGATTTAGATCCAAGAACAAAATTATTGTGTTTTTATGAGCATGATTGTGGATTCAACTCAAAATTTATGATTTGACTCATATGAATAGAAATTGATGGAAACAGCAGAAAAATAAGGGAAGCAACTTCCAATTCTACACTATACCATAGGATCTCAACATAACATGTTTTGAGAGCTTAAACATGCATGAAACTCAGCTATTCCAACAAAAAAGTAATAATCATTATATCAACAAATCCATTTAGTCCCAAGTTTTGCCACATAATCACAAGAAAACCCATTTTATGAACTTGTACCAATAATTAATAAATCATAAGCAATAAATACTCTATAATTCACAAAAATGGAAAGAATTACTCACATATGAACTGGAAACACAAGATCACTTTGATCCTACAAAAAATCTTCAATATTCTTCATAAACAAAGAGAAAAGCATATTAGCTTCTTAGCTTTTTCAAAGTTTTTCTTTCAGCAAACAACTATATACTATTTGATTATGGTTTCATTACAAAGAAACAAGCTAAATATATAAGATTTAAGCTTTAAAACTTCAGGAAAATTGCATGGGTTCTTGAAGTGAACAGTAACATAAATAGTGACTATAAACTTCAAAAATTCATATCTCAAGTTATGTTTAGTCAATCAATATGATTTTGATGTTGAATTGAAGAGGAAAAAGAGAGGAATCAGCAGTAAAAATTTGAGAAAATAACGTAAAGAAATAAATCACTTACATGAAGAGAAAGAGAATGGTGTAGAGAGAAAGAGTTTTCGAAGTGAAGTTATGGGTTTTCGCATAAAAGCAACCAAGTAAGGCTGAAGAAAAGAAAAAGGAACCAACTTAGGATAGGGAAAATAGGGAAAGTTGGAGTCAACTTCCCTTGACTCATCTTTGACTTTGGTAACCTTTCCTATTTTCATAACTTTGAGTCTAAAATTATTATACTTGTCGATCACCAGTGACCATAAAATTTTACTATAAATTAGTTAAATTAATAAATTTTGTAATGATTATAATTTTATCCTTATTAGATACCCATAGCCCTAGTTTTGATCTTTTCAAAGTTTTCTGAAAATTAAATCCCAAAAACATAAATTTAGTTTTCTAGGCATCCATAATGGAAACTTTGATTATTTGAAAATTCCTAAAATTCATATAATCTATTACTAATATATCCATATTCCTCATAGCCCAGAAATTATAATTTCAAAATTCTCAAAAAGTTCAAATTCACCCATTTTTTTTCTGAAAAGTCATTTTATTATCAAAATTAATTTTAAAAAATTCAGGGTATTACAGGGATGAGACGAAGATGAACAGTGAGCACTTCAAATAGAGGAGTAAAACCCAAATGTTCTAGGTCAGCTAGGAGAGGTAGATATTTAAAGTTCGGAAAATGCTTGCTTAAAATATAGAAAATGGGGCAAATATGGAGATGATCGACCACATCTCCATAGAACATCACAAGTGACGAAGTGTCGTAGTGGTAGGCCAGCTCATCTATTTCAACGTGTTTGAAGAAGATCCTTTCAATAGACTCATCCAAGACATGGACCTTCCCTAACTCTCAGATGACGTCTAGTTTTTACCACTCATCAAAGGCAGCAGTTAGTTTCACATCAGGATGAATCCACCTTAGGCTGTCTAGTGCAACGTCTATCAAATGAAGTTGTTTGTTCCCATTTTCATTTTGAGATTGATAGCCATGATTGTGCAGAGAAGAAGAGCAAAATGGTAGATGATGCTTTTAAATGAGAATTTCCCAAGGTTAGACAAAGAATTAGAGTTAGATGATAGGTTGATGGGGTCGTCTGATCTACCAATCATGAAAAGGGAGAATGCAAAGACAAGGACCACCTTTAAAGAAAACAAAGTAAAGTTAGAATAGGTGAAACAAAGAAAAATACGGTCAAACAAAGATGATCAAATGAGAAATGGAGTCAAAACCAAAGAAGGGGAAGCTAGGTTGAAAGAAATGATAAGCATTGGCCTCACCAATGTGGCTCAGGAGAAAAGAAACAAATGCAATAGATGCAGCCATTGAAGAAAAACCATTATTACCTACGCATTTTGAAGAAAATAAGAAGAAAGGGAAAACTAAGAAGTAAATATAAAAGTGATGCAAAAAAATTTACTTGCAAGAGAAGTAGTGGAGCAATCAAAAATCATGGAGAAGCGTCAAAGAAGATGATGGAATGCAGCAACAAATATGGATTTTTTGAAGGCAAAGTGCAGAGTGGGTGATAAGTAGAAAATGTACCTATAAAAATACTTGATTTTATCTCTTAATTAGTCATTAACTTGTAGTTTTTGTCTATCTTTTC
>JANHAO010012682.1:0-16239 GCA_026873985.1 Saraca asoca | reverse complement strand
AAATAAAAAACTTGTTTGGATGTAAATTTTGAAAATAAGTGTTTTCTTTATTTTTGAAGATGAAAAAAATATATTTAATATTATTCACAGCTTTGTCATTAATGAAAATAATTATTCTTCTTATTTTTTTAAAAAATTTGAAAATAGTTATATATAAAAATAAGAGAAAATACCATTTTACTGTTTCCTAAAAACTATTTTTTAATTACACTTTTAAAAAATAATTTTTAAAAATAGATTGACAAATAAATTTTTTTATTTTTATAGAACAAAAAAATAAAAAAATTATTTTTAAAAATAAAATAGCAGCTTCCCAAACAATCCCTTATCCTCGTTATATTGTAAACACGTGACTGCTAGCTCGAAATGACGCTAATAAGGGACCAGCAGACAGGGAAAAATGGCGTGGTAATTAACTCAATCACTGCAAAGGTTAAAATTGTAACTACATTTATTTCCTGAGGATGATTTCTTAATCGGGTCTGTTCAGTGCAACTAGGGCATGCCTCGTGTAGCTCTAGAACCCAAAGCCAACGACAGCTCCTCCAGGAACTTCAACTCATCTGCGCTTCACCTATTGAACTGTGGCTTCGGATCGTTCAGAATTCCTATTTTCCTTGTTCTCTTCTTCTTCCGTGCGTCTTTATCCATTGCTCTGCGTGGCGTAGAATCAAAGTGCTGCTACGGAATTTTACTCTTTCCCTCATACATATTTTTATTTAGATATATCTCTGTGTTCAGAAACCCCAGATATTAGAAAATGTCGGGCGGGTTTTTTCGAGTAAGTTCTGCACCATTTTGAACTTATATTTACTTTGTGACAGGTGCTTAGTACTTTTGCTTATAAAAGTGTTTGTGCTGAATTTTGTATGTAGGGTACATCTGCTGATCAAGACACTCGATTCTCGAACAAGCAAGCGAAGCTGCTGAAATCTCAGAAGTTCGCGCCTGAATTGGAACATCTGGTCGTTTTTTTTTTTTTAATTTTGTTAAGATATATTTTTGGGTTAGACATTTTAGATGGATTCTGCAATTTAATAGAATAAGAGTTGGGATATGCACGAGGCTTAATGAATTAAATTGGTAAATTAGTTTAAGTCATTGCAGTTTTTCTATGCCCCATTCGTTTTAATTATTATTGTGCAAATTAAAATGATATGTAGGTGGATATGACAAAGGTGAATATGGAAGTAATAAAGCCATGGATCACTAAGAGGGTGACTGAGCTTCTTGGGTTCGAAGATGAAGTACTTATTAACTTCATACACAGCCTTCTGGATGCTAAGGTAATTGATCTCTTAATTTTCAGTTTCTACTGTTACCCTACATTTTTGTCATTCTTATTGTATTCTTCAGGTTTTAGTATCTTTACCTATTTTGGTTGTTTGGAGGTGAAAAGGTGATTTATATTAGAATGATGGATCCCTTGGTTAATTCATATCGCATTTCTTCACCCCAAGTTGATTTTTTTAGGTTGTACGATGATAGTGCAGTTTTAGTTTTCTTTAGGATTGGTCATCATCAGTAAGCATTCTCCTCCAATCCCAAGCCGAATTTTTAACCATCTGTTCCTCCTTGCCCTTGATTTATTGTTGACTTTTGATACATGTGGGGTTTTATGTGTAGTTGTAAGATTAGTTTTTCCATGTGCTAATTATTATGATGCAGGAAGTGAATGGGAAGGAAGTCCAAATCCAAATTACAGGATTTATGGAAAAGAACACTGGAAAGTTCATGAAAGAGCTTTGGGCACTTCTTCTCAGTGCACAGAAGAATGCCAGTGGTGTTCCTCAACAATTCTTAGATGCCAAAGAAGAAGAACTGAGAAAGAAAAAGGTATACTTCAGTCATGCTATGTATTAAGTCAGTCTCATCGTCTTTTTTTTTTTCCCTCTCCCTGATGAGGTTGCTTCCCTATGGATGATTTAGGTTGAAAATGATAGGATAACAAGTGAAATTCAGACAAAAAGAGACAAGGAAGTTAGAGAGATCCTGCAGGAAAGGTTGAAGAAAATGGTAATACTGCTTTATCCATGTTTGGGTTGCAACTTACAGAGCTGATCTCTTGTTTTTAACTTCTGCTTGTGTTTTCGTTGGTATTCAGCTAGCTTCTGCAATAATTTGGGTTCATGTCCTTTTCCTCAAACTACTGTAGGGCGGTGCATTTGATGGCAAGAATACTGATACTACTTCAGACCCAGCCTTTAAACTCAGGGATTCAGATGTCAGAAAAGAAACCAGCAAGAGGAATGGTGTGCGATCAAGTAGCAGGTTAACTGTGCAATCCCTTCATCTTAAGTGTTATTGTGAAGATTTCATGCGCTCGCGCTTGTGCACACATGTGTTCATAGTGTTACAGTAGGGTTGAGATGTGTTCATAACCTCTATGCGGTTAGATTTGTCCTAGTTTAAGTTGTTATGTGAAGTCATTTAAATTGGTTGTTGGGTGTTGATATTATGAAAATGTAGCTATGTTGGGTTTAGGTATGATGGGAGTTTCTGAGTTTTTGGTGTGATACCATAGGCACTCATTTTCCAACTTGCCAGGTTTAAAAATTTGTTATTATGTATCATGTATATATGTGTCCCGGGAATGGGTTTGGTGGTATGGATCTTCATGGAACTAAGTTCATCACTTTAAAAAATTTGGTTAATTTTGGGTCTTAATTAGTTGTTTCTCAATTGCAGGGTTTCGAGGTCTCCTGGTTCTTCTGCAGTTCCTAACTCACCTCGCAGGTAACTCTTTGCTAATCAACACTTTTACTCTTTTAAATGTATTATGTTCTATCATGAAAGTTTATAAACTTATAGTGGTCATTTTCTTTGGCAGAATTTCACCTTCTAGGTCAAGAAGTAAATCAATTTCAAATTCCCAAAGTTATTCAGGGTATGCGTTTATGTTATCCAGTTACTGAACATTTCTGATCTTTTTGTGAGATGCCCTTGGCAATTCTGGCGTTCATTAGCCAAGTCTGATGAGGAGTATAATGTGATAATTGGTCATTTTATGGCTTTTTTATGTTTCTTTCCATGCCCCAACTTGTCCTTATTGATGAGTACAATCTTGATTTTCTCTTTGACTTGTCATATTGTACAAGTGAATTATGTTTTTTTAGTAACAGACACAGGTCAAGGAGCATATCCAGGTCTCCACAAGCACGGAGACATTCCCTTTCTTCTGAAAGGATGCGCCGCTCACCACCAAGGCGGTCTATTTCTCCTCGTCGAAGGAATTCACCAGGCCAATCTCCTTCTCCTCACCGGAAATCATCTTATTCAAGTAGAAGATATAGATCACCGCCTTACAGATCACCCTCCCCTGTACGGCGTAGAGTGCATTCTCCATATCACCGCAGGTCACCTCTTTTGCGTCGTCGTGGATTGCCTCCTGTGAGAAGATATAGATCACCTTCTCCAGTGCACAGAACTAGATCCCCATCACCCTTACAACAGCGAAGGTCGCCCTCACCTGGTCGACGAAGATCACTTCATGAGCGGCGTAGGTCACCTTCTCCTGTACGACACAGATCACCCTCTCCTGTTAGACGAAGGTATAGAAGCAAGACCCCTCAACGCAGGTCTCGATCTCCTTTACGGCGCCGGTCACCTGTTAATAGGCATAAAAGGTCATCAAGTCCTTCCCTGCAAAGGTCTCGTTCTCGAGATGAATGGAGTTCTCCATCTCCAATACGGCGTGCATCTACATCACCGGTTAGGAGAATTTCTTCGAGACACCAAAGAAGTCCTATGCACTCTTCTAGGGAAAGAGTCAGGTATAGCGGCACTTGTTGCGATGCTTCAAGAACAATTTTCCTTGCTTTAACCTTGGATGGGCATAGTTTTAACTATAGTAAAAGTTACTTTGAACACAGTACCACACACACACACATCTATATCAAAATTAAATTCTTTCAGGAATGGAGCTTGAAATTAGAATGCTATAATAGCCCTACCCAACCCCTGTATAAAGTTCAATAATTTGCAGAGTACTAGTTTGACTAGATTTGTTAGGAACATATAAAATTGACATGGAGACTGTTACAGAATGCAAGAAAGATTGTCACCTGAGCCACATCGAACTTCTAGTCCTTTGAGGCCCATGCAGAGAGAGAAGGACCGCAACTTACACTATAAATCTGAAGACTCGTTGGCTACACCTCAGAAGTCCCCGTCAGAATCTCCACAAGCAAGAAATAGGAATAGCAGTGAAGATAGAAGGTAATCATCTAGAAATTTCATGCCATGTTCTAATCTAAGATCATTTCTTATTATTAGGATGCTTATACAGATTTAGTTGTTTGAACAGATCAGTTAGTCCATATCAGAGCCCTCGGAGGCAAAGAGGAGAGAAGCTGACCCGTGAAAGAAGCTTGAGTCCTCCACAAAATCAAAGACTTCAGAAACCTAGACGTGACAGTTCAGAAACAAGTGAAGGAGCAGAGGAAACATTTTCTAGGTTTTAATACTAAATAAATATATTGATGGTTTTATTTACTCTTTTATCCTGGATTCCTGTGATTCATTTGTTTAATTTCCTCATTATTGCTGGTTTTTTATTCTTTCTCTGCCACTATGGTACAGGGAAGACAGGGATAATAAATCCAAGTCATTTCAAAGGAAATCAACATATTCTTCCCCTGTCGTTAAGCGGAAAAATTTACCGGGAGAGGTCCATAGTGAGGACAAATTCTCTCCTGAAAGAGCAGCTGGGCATCTGGCTTCTGAATCTCGTGGTCATTCTGGTGACACCAATTTAAGCAAGGAAGGCCGGGAACTAAAAAGGTGATTTTAGTTGGCAATATGCATACTGCAGTTCTCTTTAGTTGAATACTTGCCTTAATTAAATGAACTTGGCTGACATTACAGTACTTTCTTGGCAGTGACAAATCTTATGGAAGGGGGAGTTATGTTGGAGAAAGTAAAAGATCTGATGATAAGAATCATTCCCATATAAACAATGTCAAGGACAGTGACAAGCGTTGCAAATCAGAAGCTGCTGATGATTCAGTTGGAAGAGTTGGTCATGTGCATCGGAGTGCTTCTTATGATTCTGGTTCTGAAGAAAGTGATAAGCATAGAAAGGCAGGAAAAGGCAGGAGAAAGCATAAAAGATCAGAGAGAAAGGCGATATCTTCGGATGAGTCTGACAGCCATGATTCTGAGTTAGAGGAGAGGAAAGAGGCTAAGAGGAGGAAGAAGGAGGAGAGGAAACTGCATAAAGAAGAGAAGCGGCGAAGGCGTGAAGAGAGGCGCCGCAGAAGGGAAGAGCGGCGTGCAGAGAAGCTGAAAATAAAGTATAAAACAGATGACTATGCTTCAGATGATGAGGAAGCTCGCAGAATGGATTCTAATCAAAGTGATAAAGAAGAGACAGTATCTGAGCAGAAGAAGCTTGAGATTGAATTACGGAATAAGGCTCTTGAATCATTTAAAGCAAAGAGGGGCATGAATCACTAAATATAATGCTTCTTTTTAATGTTAAGCTGCTGCTTTATCCTATAAAACCTTGTCAAGAAATATTTATTTATTGCCTTTAGGAAACGTGTCTTTTTAAGTGTCTGTTTTCTACTCATTGGTAACTGTTGGATGTATTCTATCTTTACTGGTGGCAGCTGAAATGGATAAATGACGATTTCTGACAATTCTCTTTTGAGTGCAACTTTATGCAGACGTTACCACTGTATGTTCTGGTAATTTTTGTCTTCCCTTAGTTGGGAATTCACATTTTTGTTTTCTCAGGGTAAATTCGCTGGGCCCAAAACTATTGCCTTGAGCTGCTTATATTGATGTCTCGCAGTTTCTTATTTATTTTTCAACAGCTTGGGCCTGATTGGTAATGTTAGTTGATTTTGTTATTTAGATAAGATTAATCCTAAAGACCTTGTGAGTGTTATTAATGAGATTAATACTAAATTAGCTTTCTGGTCAATTGATAGATGAAATTAATGTCAACTCTAGATGACTTGGTGAGCAGGACATGTGCGGATCTCCATTTTGAACTTTCAGTCAGGTGAATTGTTTACCTTTTTGTAAACCTTTTTTACATGCTGTTCTGGAAGTACTGTCCGTAGATCAGTAACTGTTGTATATATGTAGGAAGTCCTTTCTCATTGTATAGTGGTCAGGTCTCATTGTAAGCTTGGCAGCTTGAGAGTTGGGGATTATGTTTTCCTAAATTCTCCATGGTACTATATTTTTTTAACTTTATTTTGAGGTCCATTTCAGCTGCAAGGTCAGCGCAAATTTGTTGATTCGTGTACTTAATTCTGTATGAGTATATGACCACATCTTTCTAGCATTCTGGTGATTTTTCGAGTTCTTTGCTTCATATTGACCCATTGTGGTTGGCTTCCGTTTTTGTTGCGCTGTGAAGAACTAGTCTATTGAATCATCCTAGTCTCGCTGGTGGGCTGCCCATTTTTAAGAGGTTTGCATTGGGAATTATTTGTGTCACTTCCTTTCTCATCGTCTGGATTGAGGCAATGTTGATATCAAATTGAAGGATAGGATGCTAGTGCTTTTTTCGTATCTTATTCAGGGGAGTTTGGTGATTAGATCTCAGAAAACTTGTGCATTCGTTAGTGTATATGGGGTACATAGATATGTCACATTTCCATTCGTCTATCATACGGGTTTTTGCTGGCCATCGTAGTAAGTTATGGAAGTGTGAAAAAAAATTTAAGAACAGGGCGTGGAATGTTGTCTCTGACTTAACGTTTATCAAAAAAAAAAAAAAAAAAAAGGAACTGCCTTTAATATTTAATTGTTAGAAGGGCTTAAAGGTTTTTATTTTGAAGGACCAAGGAGTTACACAAACGTGGTTATTTTTATTTTTATACTAGTAGTGCGAAACTATGAATTTATAATTTCTTGCAAACTATTTAAGCATCTAATTTCACAAATTTGATGATCGATATGTAGTATGTCTTTTGATTATCTAATCTAATCATGGTAGATGGTTACTTAATTCTGCATGATGTCATTTGGATGGTTTCTTGTTTTTAAATGAATAAATGTTTCTATCTTCTGTCTTTTGTAATATCATCTTGGAAAAGAGAAAAACAAAAAGATCACAGATTTTTTTGTTTTTCTATAAAAATATGACAAACGAGAAGACTTTTTCAAATTAAGTACGATATATGAGAAGAATAGATATGGACGAAACAAAATACAATTGCAATGCTCTATAAAGCTGATGTTTCATGCGAGCAACAATACGAGTCTTCAGTACGTTTAAGTTTAGTTTTCGTTTATTGATTAAAACTTGTATCAAACAATTACTTTAAGGTTGTGTGTGTGTTGCTTGCAACATTTCCTTAATGAAATTTAAATCAGTAGAAGTACCCATCACATTTTATTTGGGATAAGAAAGGATGGTTCATCTTCTCCGACAGTACTCACTGTTTGCAAAATCATCAACGGATGAAATGTGGCGAATCCCGTGAAATGCAATCCTCCATTCACACCATAAGTGAATAGGCCATCGCCATGTCATTTTCTGTTCAACTGGAACTTCTGGTCTTGGTTATTCTCAGAGTGGATAAACTCTGTCTACGTGTCTCGACCCAACTCGCCAGTTCTCTCTTGCCTCTTCCATCAGATAATATTCCCAACACCGAACAAAATTAAATCATGAAACCCAAAATCATGGTGTATCGTGGCCATGAGCTGATGAGCTTCACATAATACACAGATATTTTCACACTTCAATCCAACTCAAAGGAAAAGAGAGGGTCACCCTGAAAATCATCTGTCCATAATCCATGGCTCCCACTCTCACTTCCAATTCATCTCCTTTAACAACTGCGCCAAATTCAAGGTTGACCCTCAAGAGCCCCAGGCTCAGAGTCTATGCCAGAAAGGGTGGACTTAAGCCCGGCAAACCCAGAGATGAGGAAGGAGGCCAACCGGATGGCTCGGCCAATTCGAATATCCCTTTTCGTTTCAACTTTGGGAAGCTGCCTGATGTGACCACGTTGATCCCTGTTATGAGTAACCCTAAGTCGCCGGCTTTGTCATTTGGGAATCCAAGGGGAAAGGACCCTGCTACGGTTTTTGTTGCTGGTGCTAATGGGCAGGCTGGTATTCGCATTGCACAGACTCTGCTGAGGGGAGGTTTTAGTGTGAGAGCTGGTGTATCTGAACTTGGCTCTGCTCAAGAATTGGCTCGTCTTGCTTCTGAATACAAGGTCAGTTTCTTAATTTAAACCAGCTTAGAGCTTTATTGGTTAAATTTGTTATGTTTTGATCTAGCAAGTGAAGGTTTAGATAAATAAAATGGCCATTACTTCAACCAAAAAGTAAAGTTTAGTCAGTGTCTTCTTCACTCAGTATCAACTTGGCCTCTAAATTAACTGTCACATATACAAAGAGAAGCTTTTTCCCATTGCATTTGAGTAATTGAACTTGCTTCGGTGTGGGTTTTGTTGTATGTATTTGAAATTGTAGAACAATGACTGGGTGAGGTAATTTTAGTCAAACTTAAATTTGATTCACACTGTATCGCTTACCATGACTTTTTTGAGTAAAAAATTTGAATATTGTGGTGATACTGACTGGGTATTTGCCGGCTTAAATTGCAACGCTATCGCAGATCATATCAAAGGAAGAGGCTAAGCGTCTAAATGCAGTGGAATCAACCTTTCAAGATCCCGAATCCATAGCTAAAGCAATTGGTAATGCCAGCAAAGTTGTTGTAACAATTGGTCCAACGGAGAACGGTCCAACCTCTGAAGTCTCCATATCCGACGCCTTACAAGTAATCCAGGCTGCTCAGCTGGCCGGCGTTGGCCACGTGGCTATTATCTATGATGGGAACGTCACCAGCGCATCCACATACAATGTACTGGATGGCATCTCTTCATTCTTCAGCAACATCTTCTCAGGGTCCCAACCCTTGACCATACAAGAGTTCCTGCAGAAAGTGATTGAGACAGATGTTGCTTATACGTTTATCAAGACAAGTTTAACTGAAGATTTCTCCCCAGAGAGTTCCTATAATGTGGTTGTGTCGGGTGAAGGAAGCTCTGGTGTGAACGACTATAAAGTAATGTAATGTATGCGATAATATTCTATTTTGTTTGTTGCTTTTTAGTTATCTTTGCATGCTGGTGTTCATCTTTAGATAAAAAATGTTCTAAAAAAATAATGGTTTTCCAGGTAGCAAAGTCTAAGATAGCATCACTGGTTGCAGATGTTTTCTCAAACACAAAGGTGGCAGAAAACAAGGTATGGATTCTCCCAACACTAGTTATTGTTAAGTTGACCCAGTGAATATTTGCATACACAGAGCCATAATCTTGTGCATATTTGGAAGAAGCTAAAAAATTGATTCTAGCTGTTGCCTAAATTTTCTATTTGCCATTTTTGTTGCTTTTCTTAAATAGGTTGTGAAAGTGTACACGGATCCAGAAGCCCCACTGAGAAAAGTAGATGAACTTTTCAGGTGAATCTCGACTGTATCCAGCTGCTTCTATTTTGCAGCTACAGCAAGTACATAAATTTCTCATTACTTTCAATCTCAGTGAAGTAGAAGCCATAGTTATAGGAAAGAAACTTTGATCAACATTTCATGTTTTGGAACTTACATTTGACATATCAATACTGCCACGCAACATATTTATTTTTATAGAAATAGTTAATTTTTTTTATAGAAGTAATTAATAAAAATGGTGCATCCTGTTTCCTTACCCGTACAATGATCCAACATCTCTGTCTTATTTATAAGTTTCTTTTCAGCTCTATTCCCGAGGATGGCAGAAGGCAAGCCTATGCGGAGGCACTCAAGAAAGCTAAAGCAGAGGAAGAAGCAAGAACGGCTGCTGAGAAAGCCCGAGAGGCTGCTGAAGCAGCAAAGAAGCTTGAAGAAGAGGTTAAAAAGCTCTCAGATCAAGAAGCACGGGCTGCTAGTCTGGCCGAAGAAGCCCAAGAGAAGGCAGTGGCTGCTGGCACTTCGGTGGAAAGCCTTTTGAACAGAGCCAAAGGTTTTGGTGCAGGAATTTCGTGGCAAAAGTTAAGCACACAGATTGCTACCTCAACCCAAAAGCCTGAGGATGAAGATGAGAAACCGAAGGTGCAGATTGCCACTGTGAGGGGACAGGCTAAGGCTCGGAATCTGCCCTCACAGAGGGCGGCAGTTAAACCAACAACAAGAACCACTGCTAGTAAACCAAAGCAAACAGAGAAACCAACGGAGGTCAGGAAGATATTTGGCGGCCTGTTCAAGCAAGAGACTATCTATGTCGACGATGACTAGAGGATTCTACCTTGAAAAGCAAGAAACTGTGGTGTTTGACAATGTTCTGACGCAGATTATTTGGTTGAATGTCTGTCCTGGTAATTGTTCAGGGTTAGTTTTATGATTTTGAGCGTGGTATATGTAAATTTATGTTAACTCTACTGTTTGAAGACTAGTAATAAGAATTTCCGGGTAAAGAAAAAACAATAATGCGGATGACTTTCGCTCTTTTTCTCGACTCTTGTTATTGCCAATACCATTGCCTAGAGGTGTAAGTTACTTAAACAACTAAATAATATGGTAAGATAGGTGCCGGAACCCCCAGGGATAGTTTCGCATAACGCGGCTAGAGAGAGCTTAAGGGGCATATATGTGAGGAGATTACCTCGGTTGGCAAGCCGGTTTTCTGAGTTCCACCCCTCCTTTTTCGATATCACGCGTTAGTTTGTTTCCCAATATCATAGCTCGTAACGGTTTTTTTGAGAAGATGAACGTCTATCCTTCCAAAAGTAAACTAAAAAACAAGATAACCTTTCATTTTCTTCAATTGCTTCCCACTTTCCAGCCACTGAAGATGTATGATATACAAGGCCAAGAAGCCTGTTGAAATTTGGACAAAACTACGACTGAAGGGTGAAACGGTACCATTAGACGAAATCAATGTGGCATCCTGAAACGATTACTTCTTTGCTTTTGACGGACATTCTTTGGAGGCCAGGTCGGCAACTCTAATGTTAACTATGAACTTATGAAGAGTTGTTATTCTTGCGGGGAGAAAACTCCAAAATTGGTTCCAAACAAAAAGAGAAACACTTATCTACCATTATCATTGCCTTGAATTCTATTTACATAATACATCAAATGGTTGTGAAATATCCAAAACTTGGATTCGTCACATTCTCTCAGTAGCTTTAGCTTTTCTCAATTATGATGCCTAATAAACTCTTGTAGTCGCCGAGATCTCATTACAAGGTGTACAGAAATTTTGTCCAGTTGACGGGACAACGAATAGGGGATAGCTAGGATATCTACTTGCTAATCCTGAATTAGTTTTAGTGGGGGCAGCAGCTCTGACACCCATTTCTTATGGGCTATGAGCCTATGAGTTAGTTATTAACATGGATTTTAACTTACTATCTCTCCATACACGAAGGAAGCTCAAGTGGCTATTACAATTGTCAAAAAATCATGAATTTGCTTATTGTGGAATATCAGTAGAATGCCATACTATTTAAGCACATAAACATAGGACTTTCAGTGGTTCAAAACCTACTTTTCAAAACAATTAGTCATTTAATTGCAGGATTTTATGAAATCTAATTGAATACAAGTTGTTGAATATCCTAGTAGGCTTTCTCCTTGATAAAACTATGAAAATTAATTAAAAAATTTCCATTAGGCTTAGTATAAGTTCTTCAATGATATGCTTCTCTCAAATCATGAAATCAAGCTACGGCTAGAAAAAACAGTAAAAATTTAACTACAGAAAACTCTTACTGAACACAAATGGTACAAATTATAGGAAGTAGTCAAGTTTATAGAGTTCAAAGAAAACAAAACTCTCTCATAGAAATCAGGAAAACAGAAGGCTAGTCTATTCAATAAAGAATCAAGACTTCTTTGATTAATATGGTGATATAGAACGTTCTTTTTTTTGTTACATATATACAAGAACAACTGCAAACATGCAAGCCATCAGTGAAGGAAGGAAAAATGAATGGGAAAATTATTTTCTTGAATTGATGCACACACCGGCATGACGGCATGAGTATTTGGTGTAGAATTTAGAAAGAAGGATCTCTCTAAGTGACCACCAATCTATAAATCTGAAAGGAAAGAATGATTAAAATGTCTAGCTAGGAAGAAGTTAAATTAGAGGTGTCACAGGAAACTCAACTCTTAATGCATTTGTTGTATCGTGTAAGAAACCGATAAGGAAATTGCGTACCTTGTTCTTGTCGATGAAACTGTATAGTTGTAGCTGGCAAGGCAACTTCTCTTGGTTTTCATCGAGATGACTAGGTTTGCATCATATGAGAAGGAAAAGCGAATTGTGAATGCCGTTTTGTCCCTTTATATATATACAAAATGCAACTCAGGTTTACATCGCATGCAATATCCTTTCCTTTATAAAACCCTAATTAATCATTAGCAGGCTTTGTGCAACCCGTTTTTCTCTTCATCTAACATGATATAGTAAGGTTTTAGTGCACTACTAATTGGAATGAAGTGCGCGACGAGTTCGAACTTGAAAACTGACTTGATCAAATTTAACAGTGGATTCCTATTTTGAAGATATTGCAATGAACATAAGCAGCAAAAGATTCTAAATTTGAAGTTTGAACCAAGGGTTTTACACAATGAAAAAATTGTGGGGGAAAAAACAAAACAAAGATAAATATTTTTCAGAAGTGTTATTGAACTCAAACATCTACAAACAAATCAACAAGTCTGTACCGTGCATTGAACTTAAAAGAATTTTCTGGTACCGGTGGCCGCCGTGGAGTCTTGTGGCTCAGGCCCTAGTCTAAGTTCAAGATCTAGCTCCGATGACCAAGCTTGGTCAGATGGCAAATTCTTCTCTGCAGCTAATTCCCCGTGAACTTGAATTTCACCTGGCTTTTGAGTTTCAGCAGAAGGTGTTTCCGCAAAAAGCCGGAGCTGTCTGACGTCAGCGATGTCGGTTTCACTTTCATCCCTCGAAGAGGTGTCGTCTTGTTTAGACATATTCCAAAGCGGCCATTTTGGGGCGTTGCTTCTGATCTCTTCACCGGCTGCTGGCTTGTCTTCTGTCGTCTGTGGCCAAAACGGAAAAGCCTTCTGATTCTGAACGTCCAAAAATGGCTGAACATTTTTAATTAAAACATTTGAATTAGGTTGCTTGAGCTTGGCTTTGTCTTTCCTGTGGATATTCATGTGCCCTCCAAGTGCTTGTGCATTTGAGAAGCCTCTCTTGCAGAAGGTGCACTCATAAGACCTTACTTGATTACTTGTTGTTCCTGTAACTGTTCCACCATCTTTCTCTGTGGGGTTTTCTGATGCAGCTGGTTTATCGGATTCCATTTGCAAGACTGAAAAGAGAGAAAGGAAGATGGTCAACTCGGAGTTAGCGATGGTTTTATTTTATATATTGGGAGGGGAGAGGAAGAAGGCCTGCGTTCAAGCTTCTAGAAGAATGAATGACATGTAATAAGTAACTTCCAGGACATTGCTCCATCAATACAAACTTGGTCATGGTGTAGGGGAACTCCCGATAGTATTTGTTTGTAATAATTAATATTGTATGTTGTCTCTTACGTACGTTTTAACCTTAATTTTTTGGTTTTATTAAGTTGAGAACAACTTGTCATTGTGGTCATGCAATTAGCTTTTCAACTACCCTTCTATATTGTCATACATGAATATCAATTGAGTTTGTGACAAAGTTTACCATTAGTAATTTATTTCTGAAAGAAAATGACCTTCTATGACATTGATATATATGTAAGTATGTATTAAATTAATAGAGAAACTACAAAAGTTTGTGGTGATTTTCTAAAAAGTGAAAACGAATTGAAATGGCATTGATCCGTTCTATGAGAGTGGAAAATCAAGTAAACCGTTTTAATTAGGTCATATAATTTTGTTGGTCTTGGGCTAAGGAAAGGTCACCTTAAGATGCAAGTAATTCTTTGCATGACCCCATCAGTCAAGGACAACGTATATGGTCACATAATTCGAATACATTTTTAAGTCCCTCACCCATCATAAATATGTTAATGAAAAAATATAAAAAATAATTTTATAAATTTAATTTTTATTTATTTGTTTTTATTAAACTCTACGATATTAATTGTCTTTTATTAATGATTATGATGTATTGTTTTACTCTCTAAAATATATCTCATAATTCATACCATTTGGAGGATCCAAATATGTAATTAGGTGTTAATTAATAAAAATGCCTATATAACAGTGGTCTCTCTCCTTAATAAATAAAATAGGAGCCATAAATAACTTATTTTCAAATATAATTTTATAAATATTATATTTCGTGCATTGATGATATAGTTATATTTACAGTAATAGTATATGAAATACTGTCATGCTTCTCATGATTTTTTGTAAATGAAACAAGATGGGAGAGAAATGCTTTATACTCTAGCTAATAGCAAGAACTGTTCTTACTAATTCTTAATAATATAAAATGAATGCAGGAGATCATGGAATATCTAGTAATGTTTCATGTGTGGTTGGTGCAAATATAATTACACCACAATTAGTGCATAAAATATAAATCCTTAGAATAATAATACTTATATTTGGGATTAACATGTAATATTTCATATATCACTGATATAGATATAATTACATCATAATTAATACATGAAATATAAATCCTTGGAGCATTGCTTATATTTTATTGGATTAACTTGCTAGCATTAGCATGTTGAGTGAGGTTAATTAATGCAAGCCGCATTGTTAAACAACAATGGTGTATGTTTTTTATTAATTAAAGTATATAATATATATATATATATATATATATTGGGTTTTACTAGTTCTCCAAATGATGAAAATGAAGCCGGCTGGATTTGTATTATATATGGAAATGCGTATGGAAGAAGGGAAACAAGGAGAAGTAGCTAGCATTGCAATGGTCCTGGTTGTGCCAACCTGCCACTGCAATGTTAGCCATTTGTTGTCCATGTGGAAGGAGAAACTCAAACTACGAAGCCAAATTTAATTGTTTGCATATATAGCCTCGACTCGAAACAGCTTCGTGACTCTTCAATTTAAGTGCTGTCAATTTAGGCTTTGTTTTTTTTATGAAAACATTTTTAGTAAAAAAATAATATTATTTATTTATATTTATAGATATAAAATATTAAGATAATAAAAAAAATTATTTAAATTCAATATTAAATATGAAAAATATAATAGAAAATAATATTCTTTATATTTTAAAAAGAAACTTATTTTTCTTAAAACTATAGCATAATGTATTATTTTTTAATTATAAAATATATAAGTGATATAAAAATTCTTTATTTATATATAAATAAATATCCGACAACCAAATAAGCCTAATGTTAGGAAAATTTTTCTGTTTTTAAAGAAGCAGCTAGCTAATGATTGTCTGCAAATCCAACTGCAATTAATATTGAAACTGGAAAGATGGTTTTTGACGATGGTGTGATCCACTTTTACGTGTGCAAGGGACTATGAAAACGTCAATAAGAGAAAAACAAGTCATTTCTATGAATATGAAAAACTTCTCCAATGAGTATATATGTTAATTAACAAGTGATTATATTCAGCCCAAGAATGAAAGAGACATTCTAGTTTACAACCATGCAATTTTAGAGAATGTGGTCAACAAGTCAACATTTGTAGTTAAGGATCTCACCTACAAATATGATCTTATTTAAAATATTTTCATTTTTAGGTTGTTTATTTTTATATTGATATTAGACAAGTCAAATCTCAAGACAAAATAGAATAATTTTAAGAGAAAATCACATTGTTTGTTATTATTATTGCTTAAGTTTCACCATTTTTTTTTTTTTTTGGGTTCTCAAGACTCAACATACCAGGGATGGGAATTTAGACGAACCTTAAGCAATTAAAACGCTAATTTCCTTCATTTCAATCTCATTAAGGAATCTGTTTTCTAAGTGAGAAAACTAGTATTCAAGGAAAAAAACGTTGACTCAAACCCATAAAAAAAATTACACTTTGGTACAAACTGTTATTTCAACCTAAATTTTGTATCAAAAAAATTATTGAAATATTATTCCCTAAAAGGTAATATTACTTATTTAATCATATTTTAAAAATTTATCTCACTATCATATGCAAATATTTTTTTCTTTTACACAAAAGAGTATATAGGAAGTGAAGAAACAAACCTTATGAGTTAAACAACAACACTAAGTAACATAAAAACACAAACAAACAAAACACTGACAAACATAAGATTATAGAGGATACAAAAACCTTCTCAAAATCCCGTGATTTTT
>JANHAO010012681.1:0-16239 GCA_026873985.1 Saraca asoca | reverse complement strand
ACAAAAAGGTATATTATGTGATGTTTGAGAATGAAAATGTTTTAATTGGCTTTTAAATATTTTAATGATATGGCTTATCTGGAAATGAACACTGGAATATTCAATTTTGGAAATGTTGTTATGTTGAGGAATATAGATGTTACTTGATGACTTTGAGGAAATTGTTATACACGGATTTTTAATGAAATGATTTAAAGTGTTGGATTCATTAGTAAATGGTTGGTAATCCATAAGCTCACTTGTGAGTATATGTTTACCCAAGCAAGAGTTAAGGATATATGGTAGAAGATAACGGCATGAGCATCTGGCAGACGTGTTAGATAGCTTATGATGGGATACATTTGTGGGCGCTAGTAGACGTGTTGGATGACCCACGGCGGGATTATAGGATGGTTACTTTCAAAAATTTACTTGTGGGAATCCAGTAGACCAATTGCTGTACTGATGTTCAAAGAAACTTTTGAAAGACATGGTTTTCTATCATGCCTATGTTACGTTGAATTTATCTTTTATAAAGACTTATTGTGATATTTGTTTTATGATATTAGATATTGCATTTTCTGATATTTGATTTTCTTATGAAATGGGAACTTTCTAAATTTAATTTGAGACAAAGGTAATTAAATGGATAAATTGATTTTATGACTATAAATGGTATTAAAATTGTTTTATAAATGATAAACGATTTTAAGGGGATTGTTTACTCACTCAGTTTCTTAGAAACTCACTCTTTCTGTTTTCATGTTTTTCAGAGTCAGAAGCCTTTCCAGCCTTCCCATTCTGGAGACCACCATCTATGGAGATTGAAAGGTATAAAAATTATAATGTGACTTGGCAGTTAGATAGGATTGCATATGCATGTGTTGTGTATGTTGACTGGATGCCCAACAGGTTGTGTAATGTCTGGTATGAGTCACTGAATAAAAATATATGTATTATGTGACATTGTACAAGTTTTGATAGGCGTGTAGTCCTTAATGTTTTTATTAAGGCCGTATGGCCAGGTGTTCAAAAAATAGAGGGAACTCTGCCAAATTTTTGGCAGAGATAATAGTATTTATATTTGTCTGTTAAAGTGATTTACATGCATTGGTGTGATATGTGCACTGTCAGGCTTGTAGTAGGTTTCCTACGGGTGACCTGCTATGCCGATCACGTGCCTAGAGATTGGGTCGTGACATAAGGTTAGGATTGTACAGGGATAAGACTGGACTAGAGTAACAAGGAGATTTGTTACTTTTATGTATTTAGCTTTTACTTGTTTATCTTTTTGTGGAATATTGAAATGGGATATGATGATATGGAAATACGTGATGAAAAAGTATGGCAACCTAAGCCATTGAGAACTCTGATTAAGTATAACATACTATGCATAATGTGATATGAAACCACTTGGAGGTGAGTCTCTAAAATTTAATGATATATGTATAAGATTGAGTATGAGAAATAATTACTTGGATATGATGTTGATGTATATATATACATGTGTGTGTATGGTCTTGGTTGGATGAATTCATAGGTTTGGTATAAATTATCACGCTAAGTCCCGACTCACTTTTCTGTGGACTTTTCCTTTTTCAGAATCCCAAGACATTACTATCAATCCTCTTCTAGAAAAGTAAGTATGAATAGTATTCCAATGGAAATCACATCTGATATGTTTTCCACCACTATTATGAGTCCACTAGGAGTCTATGAGATTAGAGTTCATTATATTGTTATTTTGAATTTAGTAGATTGTGAGGTACTCTATAAGGTAGAGATCATTTCCTTAGAGCTGCCCAATATCCTTCTTATGATGATCTTAGGATGGTTTGACCCATAGAGGTCTACCATCAAACCTTATATTTTGCTGACTTTTTTTTTCTGAAAAACTAGTAAATAGAAGGGTTACAAGACTTAGTTATGTTAACACTTTTGAAGTTATGATATACGTTGATTTATTTTTTGTTTTTGATTGCCCCATTTAGGAAAGGACATAAAGTAGTTTTGGGAAAGACATATAGATCTTAGTGACGTTGAAAAGTCATTTTTTTTGAAATCTATATGTAAAATGTAAAACCATGTATTAAGCCTGACGTGTGCTTATTGAGCAATGTCAATGTAAATTATGAAATATGTCTATTTTCCATGTGCTTGTTTTTCTCCCAATAGTTATTCTCTTTGTGTTAACTAATGAGATTCAAGTGAATAATTAGTGAAGACAGAGATAATTACAATTGGGGATAAGAGATAAAAGGCTGGTGATTATCAACAAAAGGCTTAATATTCACGTTGGTTATAACCAAGGTTTTGGGGTTGTGACATTATATCAATGTTTTGTATATTTTTTTGACTTTGTACTTTGCTGGTGGTTTATATTTTAGAGTTTAGTTTTTTTTTTCTCTTTTGTTTCTTAATTTGTTTATTGAAAATGATTTTAGTTATGTTTTAGTTTTTAGTTATGATTTTTGACTGGTATGAGATAGTTTTTGGCTATGGTTTGCTAATCATGCCCTATTTTTGACTAGCTACTAAAAAAAAAGGAGAAAAACAAGGTTGAAAATCTGCTAGCTACTAGTTGCACTCATGATTTCAATGAGGGTTTATGCTTCTACAATATATTCTTGTGACATGAATTTTGATAGATAGCTTTCACATCACCATCATAACATGACAAGGTTATTTTCACTTTGAACAAACATTCCTTGTTTTTCAAGGCACTATTACTTTGATTTATCATATTCATTATATTCTTTTGTTATCTATATATATATGTATTGCATGTTCAACTTATTCTACCATTGAATTAGCAGTTCTATTTTGAATAAACCTTACTTATCATATACTTTTATAATTTGCTATGAGATATTATTAGATGATAACATAATTCCTTAATTATTATTTTGTGAGGTTAATTTCTTTTTCTTTTTTCCTTTTAAATAGGCATATGAATCCTTCTCAATATAGTGAGAAGAGTACAAAAGGTGTTATACTTTTGAAGAAGATGACCTTAAAGTGTGGTAGAGGAAAGAAGGTGAAAGTTGAGTTCAATGCTAAGGGTTAAGCAATTGGAGCTAGGTCATCCAAATATAAGAGTTACATTAGAATGTTGGCACGCACCAAAGTGTCAATCAATATTGAGCACTAGAATGAAGTACTAATGAATATCAAGGAGAACATTTGATAGGATGTTTTGGTATATATTACTTATCTCCAATTTTTGTTTAAGATATATAACTATCTTCTTAAAATTTTTATATATAAGTATAATTCATGTGTGTGTTATCTTGTGGATAACCTTTGATATTGATGCAAGGAGGAGAAAAAAAGTCTCAAAGCTTGCTAGGGAGCGATGGAAGGACTTCGAAAACCAATTAACAAAGGATTACACCACCGTCAAGAGGAAAAGTAATGAAAACCCCTTAAGAAATGTAACTTCCTTAATCAACAAGTGTGTGATGACTATGTGAAGCAACATTAGTCCAAGGATTTTTAGTTAAATTTGGCCATCTTACCTTACATATTTTTTTCAACTATTATGAGTAAGTTGACAATTTTATCAACTATTTTTTTTTTGTCAACAGGGTAAAAGTGAAACTAATAGGGAGACAAGCAAAAAATAAGTATAATCATAGACTGTCTCCTGACGAATATGTGAAGCTCGAGTGAACTTTGTGAAAGAAAAACTTGCAAAATGATAAGCTTTTAATCAATCCAATTCACAAGTAATTTCCATATCTTGGCATAAATTATGAAAGAGAGTGATGATCAATACAAAAGGTGAATATATGACTGAAGAGAACCATATAGTTGTTGAGAAAATTATAAGTGATTTGAAGGTGTTAATTGCTTAAGTAATTTTATGTGATAAGTGCTAATAAATATTCTTAATTGTATGACACAAGAATCTCTCACGTAGCGCTTTAGCTACAAAAGTATCATTTTTATTTAATAAGTAATTTTTTTTGAAAAACCAAAATTTACTATATTTTTAATATCTAAATCTCATAATTTTAAACATGTCAATTAGACATTTCACTAAGAAAGGAGTGAGCAGAAGGGAGAGGAGGACAAGGAGGTTGAAAGTAAGCAGATAAAGGATCAATGACTCAACCAACTTAGCTCCAAGAGATGTTTCCTGTTGAACCAAGAAAAAGGTTATTTGTTATGGCTAAGAAGATGATGAATGATGATTTATGAGGTTGTGTGTAATGAATGTGAAATTTTTGTAACCAAGGATGACATCATGCAATTCTTAGTTGTGGAAGAGATAAATATATCTTGCATCCAACTTTTTGAAATATGAGTTTACCTTTAACTTTCAATTAATAATTTTATTCATATTATATAGTTTAAAGTGTTTTATTAGCAGTTTCCTTTATTTTCTTATAAAGGCTTCTGCATCGTGAATGTGAGACCAAGGGATTGGATGCCTATGGATTTCTATTTCCATAGTTAATTGCACTGGTAGGCTTTACTTATGACGATAAAACAATATACATCTTGGGAGTCATAAAAAGTAGCAATGTGTTCTTGTACTATTTATCGAGTCATCAGTATATAATGTGATATTTAATATTTTGTTATTACAAGCATTATGTTGTTATTACTTATTTGATATTTTGTTATTATAGGTATACGGATAGAAATTAGTATACTAGCTTGATCCTTTAAGACATCTATAGTGCAAGGATATCAAAAACTTTGTTAACTTGTGAGTTGATTTGTAAATTAAAATTTAGTTTTGGGATTTATATTTTATATAATTTCCTTTATTAATATACTAGTTTCTTGCATGAATTTGATTAAACAGATCTCTTAAGATTCATTTTTACATGGGTGGCTATGGGAAAATGCCTAACACAAAATGAGTTAACATAAAAGTAAGTTTTTTTGATCATCTTAGATGCCTTTTATAATAATAGAACTAATTTCAAGAATTGAAATGGTTATTTGAGTACATATTTGATTTGTTGTAGTATCATAGTCAATAAAGAAATGTGGAGTGTGGATACTTTATATTGAGGTATTTGAGTGACATAATTACTTAAATGAAGAAAGACCACGATTTACAAAAGGTAATAAAATATTTCACTTTCAAGACCAAATAGTTTGATTTGGATCTTTTGAGATTTCTATTACAAAAAAATATGGTGTTGCTCTATGATATATGGTGTGATTTGTTGTATGTATTTGCAGTTTATATGTATATTTAGTAGTCATTATTATGTATATTTATTTTATAAAAAATGATCCTATCATTGTGATGTGGCTAAGAGTATGTTTGCCTCATGTTCGTGACCTTTATAGTTTGCCATTAGATGATAAAGTTAGGAGAAAAACAAAGTGTTAGATTTTCTGTAAAAAATTAAAAAAATACAAGCTTGAATTGGATCAATACATGATATGTTTTATTTAGAAATATCACATTTCATCAATATATATACAGTGAGACTTATGAATATTATTATCAATGATTATACATGAATGGTTTCATTTTTTTTCTAAAGGTGCTAATTATATTTAGCATGTTGAGTAGCAATCTATGAGTTATATATATATATATATATATATTGACTTTGACAGTATTTTGGAGGAGATACCATAAGTTGAAATTGATCACGTTCGAAATCAATGGGTTGATTTTCTCCTACTCTATTATGCTAAATAATTGTAATAGATTATATTTTTTTGTAATTTATTGAATGTTTTGTAATGTATTAGATGTCTATTTTTTTTAAAAAAAAAAGTTGAGAGAAATGACATGCTTAATGCCTTACATGTCGGTTTCAATATATTAATTGACATCTAAAATGAAAATTATTAGATATATATTTTTTTAAAAAAAGATAAATTAAGGGAAATAACATATGTTTTTTTTTAATAAAAATCGATATATAAAGTCTCTGCATATTTTAATTAGATTTAATATTAGATATATCTTTTTGTTAAAAAAACACGAGTTAAAACAAAACGACATTGATTTTTAATTAGATGTAATATTAGAGGTGCTTATTTTTTCCTAAAGTCTTCTTACTTGAATTATTTACTCTAATTTTATTTATGAACAAAATTATTCTTTAATTATTAATTTTTTTATTCCAAATTAAATAATTCCATTTTACTAAGACTATAGAATATTTCAAGAATTTAAGTACTATTAAATTAGGAAAAATAATTCAGGAATTTAAACATTATTTAATGAATAAAATAATTAACTTTTAGGCAATTTATTTGTAAAAATTGTAATATATTATCTAAAAAATAGACAAAAATAATTCAAAATAAATGAGATGTGATGGTAAGAAATGCACATGTATATAAAGATTAAGATGTCAATACTTACTTAAAAATCGACATTGAAAGTTTGTCATTTATAAAAAGTTTTCACAAAACTAACTGTCACTCTTACTCCTACTGGTTTGAAAGCCTAGCTCTTTCCCATTCATCTCTAGTGATTTAAAGACACTCTCACTCTCCCTCTTACTCTTATTCTCTTACTAACCACAAAAGCCTAATTCACTCTCTCTCTCTCTCCCTCTCTTAGTGATTTGAATCGATCTTCTTAGTCTTGTTCTCTCTTTGTTTCTAGGTAACAATTATTTTTCTTTTTGAATTTTATTAGTGATTGATGTTGTGTGGATGAGATGAATTATGTGCCCTAGTTATTCTTTAATTTTGGATCAAATAAGTTTGAAGTGACAAATCTTTGGCACTTTTCAAAAGCTCGCAATCATGCTCATGAAAGATAGTTTAAATTGTGATAAAAATAGCTTGAATTCAAAATTTTTTAGCTAGTTGCCTTGTGTTTGTGATCATGATCACGAATCATAGTTCAAAATGTCGATTATGATAATGAGGACATATTGAAATATTTGTGGTGAAATAATTATAGGATTTTTCAATTAATTTAAGGCCATCCATAATTGATTGACTTGTATATTTTTTGAAATATAGAATTTATTGAAATATTTCTATAATTCAAGGATTTTTCAAATTAACTTCATCTAAAATTATTTGATGACTTGTGTATTTGTTGAAATTTAAATTGGGTAGTTATGAATCGTAGGTGAATGTCTTATTACAAAAAATGCATGATTTTTTATTGAAAAATTCATTAAAAATTATGATAAATCCATTCGAGATGATTTATTTCTGACGGATCGTGGTTGTTGGTAAAACTATGGTAAAAAATTATTTTTTATAAAAAAAAATCTATTAGAAATGAATTTCTAATGAATTTTGGGGCGATGGTTTTTTTATTTAATTTGTTTTCTCTTTTTAGCTATTGTAATATGTTGGAACTCTATCAAAAATCCATCAAAAAATCGTCAGAAAAAGGAAAAAAAATTAAAATATTATTTGATATAATTTTCTAAAATTTGATTTTTAAAGTTTAATTAAAATAATCATGATTAGTATTAAAGTGAATATTTTTAAATTTTAATTTTTAAAATTTAAAATTTAATTATAATAAAAATAAAAATACAACGCACTATATATAAAATTAGTAAAATAATTCATAAATTATATTAATCAAATCAATATGTGAAACATATTATTCAAATAAAAAATATAAAAAATATAACTACAACCCTTACTTCAAATGGCAAATAAATAGGCAAATGCTTTATTGAGTCAAAAAAACTTGGTGGGAAGATTTGTTCAAGTTTGCACATTATTAAGGAAATATTTTGTTCTATTCAGAGCAATTCGTCTTCTTGCAGAATTGTTAAGCACAATTCCCTAAATAATTGATCTAACTTAGTTAAGGCCCCCCATATAGGGTTTGGGAGTTTAGAAAAGGCAACAAGAAGTAATCTTTCCATGAAAATATCATTGTATAAAATACATTATTAAAGACGTTCCTCTTTATGTGCATGACATTAAGATTGTGTTTAAGTAAGTTGGATTGTCAATATGGCTAGTCCTAGAATGTACTTTTCTTAGTCCAATTGTGACCCGTACCATATCTTGGCATCTTGATTTGTCAAGTTTCTGTGACTTTTGGAGTGAAACAAACCTAATCTAGTAATCTTATTTAAATATAAATCTATACAAATCAACCTTAACTTTTAGGAGGTAAAAATTTTCTACATTAATATTTGAAGCATGGACACCTTATTCGATTATTGCGTATATAAATTGATTGAGTTTTTTAAAATTGATAAATTTTTCCACCTCATTTAAGAAAATTTGTCTTATATCCATTACGCCTAAAAGAAATCTATCATACATTCACCTATGGCATTCTAGAATTTTGATATTCTATTTTTTGAAGTTAATTGAAATAGGAGAAAATCACTACATATTTATAGAAATATATAGGAGAAATTATTTACAAAATTTCCATATTTTGTAAATAGTTCTATTATTATATTTTCTCCTACTTAATAAAAATAAACAATAACCAAATATATTTAGGGAATTAATAATTAATATTTAAAATCCATTTACTAATTTAAAATTAATAAAATTAAAATATATATAATTTCTAAAATAAAAATATGTTCTAATTAAAAATTACATAATTCTTAAAGTAATTTCAATAGCACTATTAACTATGTGATCTAACAAAAGCTAATTCAAAATGTATATAATTCCTAAATATAATTCATTAGTTATAATATTAGTCAATCCTAATTCAAACATATAAGAAAATATAACTAATAATAAAAATTAACTCCTATAACATTAAAAATTATAAGTATTTAATCAACTAAAAATTAAAAATATGTACTAACCTTAGTATCTAAGCAAGATAAGTTACAAAAAAATTGGTATAGAAACTGAAGTCCAAAATTATAGAAAGCAAAATAAGATAAAATAATTAACCCATAAAACATGTAATAGTTAAACAAAAAAAAGTAAAAATATAAAATAAAGTAGCTAGAACAATTTAATTAGTTTAGATTTATAAAAAATATCTTTAAAGCACAAAAATGAAGTTAGGAAAGTAAGAAAAAGCTATGATGTGGCACAAGAAGTATAAAAATAACACAAATGAGAGATAGATTGTGCGCCCGGTGTCATAAGCTGGCAGTTGTGAACCAAGATTCGACAGGTGGATGTGCTTGGATTTGGACGAAACTTGGCACAAAAATCAATTATGAAGAAGAGATCATGTGGCACAAATTTGGGAGTAAATGCACTTATAGATTATTTTTTCAAAATTTTCCCGTTTTGAGGATATTTGTGTCTTTTTGGCATGGATCGTTTGTTCAGTACGAGTAGGAAAGTACGTGATTGCGATCTTTGCATTTTTATATTCATGTCCAAATAAGATGGCACGTTAGAACCCTTAGGAGCTAGGTAAAAAGTCCTTATGTTAACTGGGAAAAAGTATGTCTACTTCTGTCAGTAGGGATTTTACTTAGAATGCTCTTTAAGGGGGGCGAGTTGGTGACCAATGGGGCACTTTAGCTCGGGCTAGGGATCAAGTGTGGAGCTTAGAGATACTTCTCATACACACTCAAAACTATGTAATAAGGCATAATTAATAAAATAGAGTTGTCCTACTCTCCATTTTTTTTAAAAGTCCCTTCTTAATGTACTTAGAGGCTTCTTGTGTAGCACGTTCTTTGAGCCTCGATATGCGCTAATGCTTTGACTAAACATTTTTGTTGGCTTGTGGATATGTTGTGCATTAGATTTTAGTTGTATGGATAAAATCCTCAATGCCCCGAATATCTATCCAAGTGTGGCTTAAGTTTGGGGAAAGGCTGGCATGTTGGCCAAGAGTGGTAACATGCACCACACAGTTTCAGCTAGAGAGCTGTCGGACTGTGACAGGTTGGTATCAGAGCCTAGTTATACTAGAAAGTGCAGATCAGGTGAGCCATGATTGGGGTAGAATCGGCTTGTTGAAAGCATATGGAGCTTGTGAGTCAAGCAGACACTCGTGGAAAATAGTTAAGAAATGCTATTAAGGACTTGACCGAGAGGGTGTAAGAGGTTAGAGCAATTCGAGGGCTAGTGTGCAAGATATTGCATTTGAGGAATTGTTAACAGTGCATCGAGTGTAAGTGTGTGCAGAAGTTAGTGGACTTGTTGTACAACATGGGACATTAATTATACGCTTATTCATAGTAAGCATTCGAGGGAATGCAAACCACTCGAGAGAGTGTGATAATTGATGGCTTATCTAGTGGGAGGAGCCGCAGGAGTAGCCTTGGTCTTACCAGAGGGTTTGGCCATGTTCAAAGGGACAAATTAACAATCGATGGAGCCAGAGGGCAAAGCCTTGGTCATGCAAGAGTGCATGACCACACCACAACCAAAGGCTTGAAACGTCTAGAGGGATGTGAGAACTGATGAAGAATGGCCACAACAGATAGTGGATATATCTTGAAGGATGGCACATCTCTTGTGATGTGTTGAAAGGACAAATCTTGTTAGAGGAGTCCAAAACCATGTCAGAGGACATGGATTCTACTCAGAGGAGTAAAACCTGGAGGGGAATGAGATGATCCAGAGGGATCTAATGTGCATAATCCATGGATACAAGAGTGAGCTGCAACACTAATCTATAAGATTCGAGATGCTAGGGAGCTAGCACATCATAGTCGCATGACAAGCGATAATGATATCTGAGTAGTGAGCTAGAGCTACATAGTCACTTAACGGAGTAGCGACAATGACCTCAAGGCATAGCGGGCTAGCACTATGTAGTCACAAGATGGACTTTGTGGCAATGAACATGAGATTCACATTTGTTAGTGCATAGGCAAAGTGAAACTTGAGCTCGAGTGGAGGATGCTTGATGCTTAACCCCTATCAAGCTGTTAATGTGGGGGAGCCATCATGAGGATACGCTCAAAGAAGGAGTTCTTCAAAAAGGGAATGTTGCTCAAGAAATGTTGAGAGGGCACTGATCATCAAATAGAGTTGCTACGAGGGCAATGATATTGGTAAGTGGCTATGAGGGTCACGGGAGATGAGCCAGTATCATCTTCGAGAAGATAGTACTTGAGTGTACAAACCTAGGAGGGGTTATGAGGACCATGGTGCTAAAGAGCATTAACTCTAATTAGACTATAATGTTCAAATGATATTATGAGGGTGTCAGTTCAGAAAGGGTCAGAGGATTTGATCGAGTGTGAAAGTTGCATAGTGAAAGTATGTCGGATAGATAAAGTAAATCATGTGAGCAAACTTGTGTACAGGTTATAGGACTTACAAGCAGGCCATGTGTTACTGGCCAACAATCCATGAGACTTGCATATCTCACATTGGTGGTATGGGACATTGGATATGGGGCTACCGGTAGTAAGCACAACCCACATACCAAGCTGGCGCAATTGCTATGGTGGTAGCACACACTTATGCTACAGAAGTAGCAAGTTGAATTAAGAAATATGCGGAGATAGCTAGTTGAATTAAGAACTACAAAGGTAGTGAGCGGGTTTAAGAGTTGTGCGAAGACAGTGATTTGTTGTTCGGGGATAGTGTGTTGCAAGTTGTAGAAGTAGTGAGGTAAGCACAAGTTACAGAGGTAACAACCCCAATACTACAGAGGCAGTGGGACAGGTGAAGTCACAGAGGTGACAGAACCAAGGGAGAGCTGTGGAGACAGTGGCATGTGAGTTTGTGTCAAGACAACAAAGTTAAGTTTATAGAGATAGAATGAAAAGTCTGTGGAGGCAGCAATCCTTTCAAGTTTCAGAGGAAGCTCATTCGAGTCTACAGAGGTAGAATCATCCAAGACACTGAAGTTGTGGAGGCGACTACTTAAAGTTGTGTAGGGAAAGAAAATGTGCACAATGGTGCAGGTTCAAGGAGACAGAGCCAAGAGGAAGTTTAGGGAGGAGCTGAGGAGCAGCAGACTGATGACGATCTTGAAAGCTATGTCAGGTTGAAGTGCCATTCATCAAAGCCTCTCAAATGATGTTAGCTCAAAGAGACAAGTAGAGTGGTCAAGGAAGTAGTTTGAGTGGAGCAAGCTGAAGACCTAACTGAAGATTTGGGATCGAGAAGCTAGCACTCGAGGAGAAACCTTCGTGGAAGCTATATCAGATTGAGGCGTCAATGAGCCCATTGACATTTGAAGTGGGGGAGAATGTCACAAGCTGGAAGTTGTGAACCAAGATTTGGTAGGTGAATGTGCTCAGATTCGGATGAAACTTAGCGCAAAAATCAAGCATGAAGAGGAGATCATGTGGAATAAATTTGGAAGCAAATGCACTTGTAGATTATTTTTCTGAATTTTTTCTATTTTGGGAGTATTTGTGTCTTTTTGGCATGGATCGTTTGTTTAGTACGAGTAGGAAAGTACATAGTTGTGATCCTCGCATTTTTATCTTCGTGTCCACATTAGATAGTGCATTAGAACCCTTAGGAGCTAGGCAAAAAATCCTTCTGTCAACTAGAAAAAAGTATGTCTACTCTTGTCAATAGGGATTTTGCTTAGAATGCTCTTTAAGGGAGGTGAGTTAGTGACCAGTGGGGCACTTTGGCTCGAGCTAGGGATTGAGTGTAGAGCTTAGAGATACTCCCCCTACATACTCAGAACTATGTAATGAGGCATAATTAATAAAATGGAGTTGTCCCACTCCCTATTTTTTTTAAAAAAGTCCTTTCTCAATATACCCAGAGGCTTATTGCATAGTACATTCTTTGAGGCTCGGTATGCGCTAATACTTTGACTAAACATTCTTGTTGTCTTGTGGATATGTTGTGCATTGGATTTTGGTTGTATGGGCGATAAAATCCTTAATGCCCTAAATATATATTAAAGTGTGGCTCAAGTTTAGGGAAAGGCTGGCATGTTGGCCAAGAGTGGTAACATGCGTCGCATGATTTTAGCTAGAGAGCTGCCAGACCGTGACACCTGGCATTTTAAAGGGTTTTCAAATCTCTGACTAATTATTCAATTGGAAACAATGAGTAAATTTTTTAAAAATTTGTGCCCATTTTCTGACAGATTTTTGGATGGAAATAATTTTATGATGAATTTCCAACTAATTTTCCTATATATCTCTGACGGATATATGTTGTCGATAACCAATAGCCTTTTCATTATTAGTTAATTTTCCAATGGAAAAATCCATTAGGAATCATGTTATTTTTTGCAGTATTTATTGATGGGTTAAGTGAAGAATATGAATAGGAAGTTAAGGAGTTCATTAGATTTGTTGTTGATTAACATGTTGCTAATAGTAATAAGCTAATTAGGTGTCTTTGTGTGAGATGTTGTTATGTTAATAGAACAAAAGTCGAGGAAGTAAGAGATCATTTATTTATTCATGATGGATATGACATAATGAATGTGAATTATGTAGTATGTCGAGTAGTTATCAAGACAAGGGAGGGTACCAAAACAATGAAATTGATGTCGGTTTGGATGATCAATTAGAGGATATGGTGCATGATGTTGTTGAAAAAAAATGTCTATATTTTATGATCTTTCGTATTGGCAAATCTTGTTTGTGAGACATAATCTTAATGTGATATATGTGGAAAAAAATATTTATGGCAATCTCATTGGAACATTTTTGAACACACTAAGTAAGACTAAGGATGGAATCAAAGCTACACTAGACTTAGTTAAAATTGCAATACGGAAGGAATTAGCATTAGGAAAAGAAGGGTCAACATATATATTTGCCTCCAGCCTGTCATACTATGTCTAGAAAAGAGAAAAAAAGTTTCTGTGAATGTCTACATAATGATAAGGTGCCACAGGGGTGTTCTTTAAACATAAGAAGCCTTGTTTCAATGAAAGATTTAAAATTAATCGATTTGAAGTCTCATGATTGTCATGCTTTGATACAACAATGGTTATCGATGGCTATCCGATCAATATTGTCTAAACATGTGAGATGCATGGTCACTAGACTTTATTTTTTCTTCAATGCAATAAGTAACAAAGTAGTTGACTTTAAGAAATTGGATGATTTGCAAAGGGAAGTTGTTATTATATTGTGTTAATTTGAGATGTATTTTTCACTTTCCTTTTTTGACATCATGGTGCATCTAGTTGTTCATTAGGTAAGAAAGATACAATTCTATGAACTGGTGTACTTGAGGTGGATGTACTCTATTAAACAATATATGAAAATTATAAAAGGATATGTAAGGAATCAACATCAATTTGAAGGATGTACTGTTGAAGGCTACATAGCTGAAGAGGTTGTTAAGTTTTGCAGTGAATACTTATCAAATATAGAAGCTATCAGAGTTCCTAAGTCTCGTCATGAGGGAAGAATTACGTATAAGAGTACATAGGGAACCCGAGTGGTGAGTATCAATCGTGAAATGTAGGTACAAGCACACCTTTACATCCTGCATAATAGTGAAGAAGAGGAGCCTTACTTGAACGAGCATATAAAAAGCAAAATCATGGAAAGAATGATTAGTTGGTACAAGCTGAATACAACTGCTCTTTTATCACTTGGTTTTAGAATCGAGTTTGTTTTTGGTTGGCACAAACACTGAATGATGTTTCTGAGACCATAAGATGGTTAGCACACAAATCTCGTATGGATGTCTTATCTTATCATGGAAATGCCACCAATGGGTACTTTTTCTACACAAAGGAATAGGATGACATGAGCACTATGCAAAATAATGGGGTTACTTTTATAACTCAGTCAATGCATGTTTCTAGTTTCAAAGATAAAAAATCATGTATACACGAATATGTCATATTATAGGGTCATTGAAGACATATGGGAGCTTGACTATATCAAATTTAGGGTGTTTGTATTTCAATGTAAATAGGTTGAAAATTACAATAGCATCTGAGGCGATGAGTTAAGGTTCACATTGTTAGATGTCAATAGGGAGGGTCATAAGGGAGAACCGTTTAGAATGGCATCCCAAGCAAATTAAATAATTTTTTTATATCACAGACCCAGTTGATAAGAAGTGGTTTATACACTACAAAAAAAAAGTATTTTAGCGACCGAAAATAGTGACTAAAAAATTTCGATCGCTAATTGTGACCGAATTGAGACTAGTTTGTGATTGATTGGCTAAGAAAAAAATTTAAATTTTTTTTGGGGTTTAGTGACCGAATCAGAGACTGAATTTTTCAGTGGCAAAATTTTTGATCGCTATTCGGTCGCTGTGTAATACCAAACTATAAAAATTTTGTATTTGTTTTGGAAAAACTTTTACGACCGAATATTTCGATGGCCAAATTAGGTCTTGATCCTTTAGCGACCAAAAAATTCGGTCGTAATTTGCAATATGAAATGATGAAAAAATACAAAAACGATGAAGCCCTTTGTTGTCTCCCGCGTTTCTATTCCTGACCCTGTCTCGAACTCTGTTGGTTTTGGTCAAGTGCTACCCTTTTTCGAGTTTCTTCCATGGCTGCTGCAAATAGGTCAAAATCCCTACTCTGATTTTGTAGGGAAAATGCTTCCTGAATGATTTTCTTTCCCTGCGAGATTCTTGATCTTAGAGAACACACGTTGGAAACTGGCGAGCTGAGTCCATTGCCGCCAGACTATAACCTCGGTGGCAGCTTCAAAGGTTAGATTTTTTCACCATCGAAGAGTTCATCTGTAGAAAGGGAAGTTCTTTCCAAGTTTCCATTGAAATCGAATTCAAAATCTTCATTTTCGTCATTTGTATCAATGGGTTTGGACTTGGGAACGCCGGGCTTTTTTTTTCCCAATGAAAAGGAACAGAGGAACAAGAAGAATGTCTGGATCTGGAAAAGTCATTGTTGAAGAAAGGTCAAGGCCGAGTGGGGATGGTAGGGGCACTAATGAAGAAGTTGTCGAAACATTGAGGACTTGAAGGAGCTGTAATGTAAGGGGAAGAGCAGTTGCTATTGAAGTTGAAGTCTACTGGCACCACTACTTCGACCTCCATGGTTATGTGCTTGTAGAATTTGTGCTTGCAGGATTGTAAATGTGCCGCTGCTTTGTATTCTGAAAATAAAATCACTGATCTTGGAGAGTGCTACATTTACAAACTAGTTTTGGGACTGAGACAAGTAGAGAAAGGTACAGAAATCAGTTATATGGTTAAGGTTCCAAAAGGAACTGTTAGGAAGCAGCATGATGTGAAAAAATGGTTGTTTGTACTTGTAGGAGTGATTGATGGACTCATTATTCTTCTTGTTGTTGGAGGGCTTGTATACTGGCTCAGGAAGAGGAATGGGAGTAACACCTCGCATTCTGAGGCCGACACTTCATGATCAGACTGCAGGCAAGTTTAGGTTCTATTTTTGAATTCATCTGTGACAAAAAAAAAAGAAAAATCATTTATTTAGAAATGTAGACAAAGTTTTGGCTGATATTG
>JANHAO010012680.1:0-16263 GCA_026873985.1 Saraca asoca | reverse complement strand
AAGTGGCTTGCTAGAGTCCACTTGTAGCCTTAAGTCCAATTGATTAATTTGGAGAAATTAATATGCCTTCAAATGGTTTGAAAGGGATTTTGGACTTTTGCCAATACATCGAGAGCCTAATGGGTCACACACATAAAAGAAAATGATATGGCCGATGATATAATTAAGTTTTGGACACATTTGATGTCTAGGGACTAAAGTACAATTTAGTGGAATTATGTTGGGGCCAAAAGGAGGTTTATGAAAATCTTTGGGGCTATTTTGCAAATAGCAAAAGTTGCTTAATGAACTCCCCAAAACGACGTCGTTTGCTCCTTTCCCTTTTGCCATTTTCACAGCAACATAGCATACACACACGCATGGCAAGGGAAGCATACTCCTTCGGTTTGAGAAACCAAAACAAGGAGAAGCCATTTTTGGCTTGTGAAGCAGAAGCCAAAGGGAGAAGAAGAAGGCCAAAAAGTTTGATCCTTTGGCTCTAGATCTTATCCCTTCCAAGCACTTCAACAAGCTAGCACTTGGAGAGGAGCTTTTGAGGCCATGAAGAGGATTTTCCTGGTGTGAAGATTCACAGTCTTCCACTATGCAAGAGCTAGATTAAAAGTTAGTGAGCTCTTCTTCTACTCTAGATTTGATCTAGGTTGTTCTGAGACCTCACACCAACAGATCCTTGGGAGGTTTGCTCAGCTAAGAGGAGGAAAAAATTTTGAAAAATTCGGCCTCACCTCCCTTGTCTTGGCCAAGCAAACCTGACACTAGCTCGTGGGACACAGCATCTGCCCAGCTAGAGATTCACTGAGACCGAAAGCTAACCTGAGGCAAACAACCAAGCTGCAGACACTGACTTGCAGTTTGTAGGACCCACTTGTAGAAAGCAATCTGTAAAAGTCATCTTGCACTCTATAGAAGCCAATTTGCAAAGGTTTAAATTGTCAAATACATTTATTACTTGATGTAACAGATTTACAATTTGTAAAATTACATTTGTAACCTCCTAGTCCCTATAAGAGGGGGAGGAACAAGCACAATAGGCATCATCAGAATACATACTATAACTCTATCAAATTTTCTCTAGATATATAAAATTACTCATGGATGTGGGAATCCAAGTAAAGGATTTTAGCCAAATCATGTTAAAAAATCCTCTTAGCCTTTGTTGTTCCTGCATTTGTCTAATTTCTGTATTCGTCTGATACTCACACAACTAGAATATTGTTTGGGGATTCAAGAACTGTTCAAGTTAGCTGGAATTTGGGCTTATGAAATTCATTATCAACATTTGGCCACTAGAAGAAAGGTGTCATCTGTATTTTGGTTGATTTTTTATATTCTGGTTGATCTCTTGTTTCATTGTAATGACTAGGGGAAGAACCACCAGAAGTTCAAATGACCTAGTTACCAGGTTGGAAAAACAAGTGGAATGATAGAGAGAACTAGTTCTTTCTGCAATAGGAATTTTCGCTAGACCTATAGCAAGCAACGCCATCGACTTGCCCCCTACAGCCCTCCGTCAGCCTGCTGTCATTGCTCCAGAAATTAGTGAAGTACAGATGTTGCTCTAAAACCAGAAAGCCTTGGGAACCACTGTGAGAGAGCTGACTAAGGTAGTTAAAGTGTTAACACAAACCTTAGGCCTACGAAAGCAGGACAAGGTCACGTAGCCAGGCAATTATGTCAGGTTGCTAACTCAGCTCACTCCTCCCACTCACGGATGAGATCAAAGGCTTGTCGAATTGATGACCATGAGGACCCGCGATGTGAGAGTTCGTATCGAGTTAAGAGCTTGAAAAGGTCCAGCTAGGGGAATACCTTAGGTTACTGCTCCCGCGACCTAGAGATAAAAGAGCTGCGCGAGAAGCTAAAGTGATTAAAGCCAAGAATGCTATGAAGAAGGGACCTTATTCACAAGTGAGATAGAGAAGCAGATTCTTCCTCATAAATTCAAAATCCCTGCGATCCCACCATATAATAGGGACACTGATTCGTACGATCATCTGAATGCTTCAATGTTCAAATGGGTCTTCAAATAACTAGTCCTCTGGTGAAATATCGAGTCTTCCTAGCTACACTAGGAGGCATACCTCGAGCGTGACTCAAAAGTCTCCCGACTCATAACATCGGCAATTAGGAAGAATGCCAACAAAAATTCATTAGCTAGTAGCAAGCGTTGAAGAGGCAGCTCACACCTTCGTGCCACCTTATAATGGTCTTTCAGCATAAGCATGAGTCACTAAAGGATTACATTGCCAAGTTTAGGCACAAAGCAAATTCAGTAGAAAATCCTTCTAAAGAAAGCATCTTGACAGCGATCTCTATAGGACTCCGCAAAAATGGAAAAGTGTACAAAAGTATATACAAGTCCCTGGTGAAAAATTTAACTGAGTTTTATGAATGAGTTGGCAAGCAAATCAAATGGAAAGAAACCTTTGGCTCAAGAAAGCCCAGTCAAAAAAATAAGATAGGAGGCTCTGTCTAAAATAAAAAGAGAAGTAGTGAAGGCCAGAATGATCACTTTTGGTGAGTAAACTATGAAGAAGTTAAAGAATGAGTGACCTCAGCATTAAGGTCACCATAGTAGTTACACTATCCTATAAGACACCCTAAATAGGATCTTCGCAGTAGAAAAAGATAGGGAAAACTTTGGGAAGCTAAAGACTCTGAGGACTTATAACAAGTTCAGAAGCAATAAGGATAAGTTTTACGCCTACTACAATGAGAAGGGGCATGGCACCTTAGAATGCTACTCACTCGAGGACGCCAATGAAGACCTCATCAAGTGAGGACACCTGAGGGACTACATCGAGCAACCTTCAGGGGAGTGACCTCAACAGCCCCAATAGTCGACACAGCAACAGCAAGCTATTGATTAAGAGCAACCAGTCTCCATGAGAATTATATTTTAATCCTGAAGCGAGTAAAAAAAAAAAGCTCGCTCCCCCAACCTTGTATTGTTATTTTCTCTTTGAAACTCTTATGTATATACTTACTAATTTTTGATGAATTTATTTTTGACAAAAATATTGTCTAAGGAGACCTAAAGTTCAAAACAAGAATCCAATCATCTTGCATTGCTAGCTCAGAATGATGAATTTTCACGCTAGTGCTTTCAATCAACTTCAGTTTGCCCAGATTAAAGAAAATGGAACCAAGACTCGTATCCATTGAGCAATAAGATTGCTGTGGTGTAATCCACTGAGGAACAAGATTGTTGTGGTAAGACTTATTAAGCAACAAGATTACTATGATGCAACCCACTAAGCAACACAATTGCTATGAAATGACCCACTAAACAATACGATTGCTGTGGTACGATTGTTGTGGCATGACCTACTTGAGCAATGAGATTGTTGTTCCACTAAGCAATAAGATTGCTATTCCACTAAACAATGAGATTGTTATAGGACTGAGCAATAAGATTGCTATAGAATTGAGCAATAAGATTGTTGTAGAGTCGAACTTATTTCTTACCTGAGCAACAAAATTACTGGCAGAAGCACATTCATGCGACTTGCCTGAGCAACAAGATTGTTAGCAAAGTCAAACCCATACTGCCCATTGAGCAAAAAGATTACTGTGGTACAGCTCACTAATCGTAGCTTTCATGCGACCCATTACTCGTAGCTTTCATACGACTTATTATTAACAGCTTCCATGTGACCCGTTGCTTTCATGCGATTTATTGTTTACAGCTTTCATGTGACTTCCAACTAGGTGCAGCTCTTGTGCGACCTATCTGAATATTTGAACTTGTGCTAGCTAGGCACAGCTCTCATGCGCCCTACCTGGGCACTTTACCATTATTAGTAGAGACACTCCGATATTCAGATTCATTACTACCAAAACACACCACTGATTGGCCATCTACACATTTCATTTAACTGTGATTAGTAGGAATTTATGTCATCATTTGTGATATATAGAACATTCAATACAACATTGATGAAGAAAGCTCATTCATTGAAAGACTCACTCAACGAGGTAAATTTATATCAGAAAATTTAAAGTACAAGTCAGAATAAACTTACGGCTATCGTATTTTGATAAGAGAAAGCTGAACTCCAGCTAGTTAAAGGGTTGACAAGCACATTGGCTCCTCAATGTTCTTTTTGTCATCCTCCTCAACTAAAAGCTTCTCCTCAGCTATCTCACCCCAACACTGAGAATTCAAAAGAAGCGAAGAGACATAGCTGGGAGGGCTGAGTTTCATGGTAGCACCACGAAGAGGTTATGAAAAAATTCCCAGAGTCCTAAAAGAGGAATCATTCATGGGAACCTTATGCAGCAGGCATTCACACCTCGCAATCTCATGCAACAAGCTATACATGCCTCAAAGTATTTAGTCGAAGGTCAAGCCATCAGAAACATGGTGGACTCATCCGATACACCCATTAAGCTCTTCTGAGGAAAGAAAGAAGGATTTCTCTTGTCTTAAATAAACCACCTTGGTCCTTTGAAGAATCCAGTGCATATCCGACTATTCTTGATCAAACGGCCTAGCAGAAAACAAGGCTACCATGCCAATGACTATGAAACATGTACAGTGGGAGGTATGGCCTGGTGCAGACGAAGCAAAAGATTTAAGCTTGAAGTGACAACACTGTAAATTATAGACGAGGACCTTGCCAGCAAACTATAACTCCCAGTCTGCAAAGTAGACTAAGAGTTGGGGGCTAATGTTATGGGTATTTTCTAGTAACACATTAAATGGGTTAGCAAGAGCCAAACAAAAGACAAGTCCAAATGAGAGAAGCCCGACCTGTCCGAAGCTAAGATTGCTTAAGGGCGCCAGGTCACTAACCGCGAACTTAGAATACTGGATGAGGCCAATGTAATAACCCTAGTTCGCTAGAAATGAGCCCCAACTCACTTGGCCACCAGATCACCATGCGCGAGCCCAAATCATACAAGCTTGAGGTCACTGGTCAAAGGTCAGCAATGAACCCGACATAGGAGTCCCAGCTCGTGGGACGCAGCATCTACCCAGCCAGAGATTCGCTGAGATCGAACATTAACTTAAGGCAAACAACCAACTTGCAGACATCGACTTGTAGTTTGTAGGACTCACCTACAGAAAGTAATATACAAAAGTCATATTGCATTCTGCAGAAGCCAATTTATAGAAGTTCAAATTGTCAAATACATTTATTACTTGATGTAATAAATTTAAAATTTGTAAAATCACATTTGTAACCTCCCAGCCTTTATAAATGGGGGAGGAATAGGCATAATAGGCATCATCAAAATACATACTGTAACTTTGCCAAATTTTCTCTAGATAAATAAAATCACCTGTGGACGCAAGAATCCAAGTAAACGATTTTAGCTGAATCACATTAAAAAATCCTCTTGGCCTTTGCTGTTCTTCCTTTGATTTCTGCATTTGTCTGATTTCTGCATCCATCTTATACTCACACAACTGGAATACAGTTTGAGGATTCAAGAATTGTTCAAGTTGGCTAGAATTTGGATTTATCAAATTTCATCGTCAATAAGATATCTTTAAAAATTCAATCATCTTTGTAAATAAAAATCAATATAAAAAAATTGATTTCAATGTATAAAAGAGAATATTGACCAAATCAAAACTGTAATACTAAATAATTGTATAAATTTGAACAAATTTAAACAGAAAAAAAATTAAATAGTCATTAGAAATAAAAAGTTTTATAAATTTTTACCTGTACAAATAATGAAGAAGTTTTATAATTTTTTACTTGCAAAAGCATTCTTTATAGATTTAAGACAAGAGAAAATAAAATTTTTTGTAGAGATAAAATAAGAATAAGAAGAATTTTGATATTGGAAACATTTACGAGGAGAGATTTCTTTTGTCATGGAAGGAAAAAAGCACATGAGAAGAATTTTACACTGAAAAAAAATTCATAAAAAACCTAGATAAAAGAAAATCAATCTCAAGTAAGATTATTTAAAAATTTGTTTTAACTAGAATCCCATTTATATAAAATAAATTTTTTTGAATATTATGTAATTAACAAACACCTTTGATAGTATATCATAGTCCAACATAAAAGAATTAAAATATCTCAATAAGTTTTGATAGCCATTTATAGCGATTTTTATTTATTTTATCTTATATATTAAAAAGAGAACATGAAAATACATAGATTCTAAGGATTTAATTTTTTGAAAGTGCTTAATTATTTTAGAGGTTTAAATGGATTATTATAATCATCAATAAGAAAATTGACAATTTAAAATTTAATAAATAGTAAATAATTAAAAAATAATTATAAATTTATAACTATTTATTTCTTTATTTTTTTATTAATAATTATGATGATCTACTTTTTATTTCAAAATATATTTAGACTTGTTAGATCAAGGTTTAGACTTCTTTTAATCAGCACTAAAGATGAAAACCATATATGAAAATGCATTTATAGCAATCATCCAAAAAAATAATTAGATGCTCCAAGCTGTACATAAGATGCTGCCTTATTTAGTAGCAATTAATTCTTATAAGTTTAGAGAATACAATCAAACTTGCTTTAAAGAGATGTAATTTTAAGAAAATATATATACTAGTTCTATCAGTTTTTTTCATGGGATGTCACAAAAGGGGATATTTTTTCCAATTTTTTAAAATTCTCATTTGTCCTGTACTTAATAAAAAAAAACAAATTATTATTATCAGTTATAAATTGTGATACATGTGTTACATTCATTTCTGAGGACCAAGAATTATTGGAGGAAACTGTAGAGTTTATATTAAAATTTTGCAAGAGCTGTATTGCAATGTGAGAGATCAACGATTTATACAATAAAAAATAAATAAATCATACTGGTTAAGGTTGTCGAAGCCCTTGAAACAAAGTCCTAGAACGCGGTGGAGGAAATTAATGATTGTAAATAGGAATGGAAGTGCGTGTCAAATGTTATCAACACATGTGGGAACGTCATTTTGAGTGACACATAAGTTCATACACGTGCTTCATTTGAAGATTAATATTAAAAAAAATTGCATGTGGTTCAATCTTCAATTATTTATAAACAAAAACTCAAACCTTCCAAGCAATTTAATTAATGTAAAAAATGTTGATTTCTACCATGTGAATCATATCTTTTTTTCTTAATCACCAAGGACAATTACTTGATTGGAAGGGTTACTTTATAAAATACTATTTGAGTGGGTGTATGAATGAATTTGGATGCTGTAGGATTAGCAATTTATCATAGGCTATTTGCTCCTTCCATGTTCTTGCTTATTAGAAACTTTAATTGACAATTAATGCTTATTAAACAGTTTTTTCATTTTAATTAATGTAGAATTTTATCTTGCTTAAAAAAATAAGATATTTGAATTTACTGGGTGTCATTTGAATGTGAATCCCTTTCATTTCTTTAGAAAATTAATTGTGAATATGTATATAAGACAAATAAATATAAAAATATTCTTTTATTGAAATAGTAGGTTTTAGTAAAAAAATTTGTCTAAAAATATAAAATTATATCTTCTCTTTTTTTTTTTTTTTTTTTAATTGAAGAAAATTAACAAAATAAGAAATTAAAGAGATTTATATTCATGTCAGTTGATGATAAGAGATTTAGATAAGAGACTTAGGTGGTTACTATATGAGTAATTTCAAGGGCATCCTATGTATCTTTTGCAATAGCATAATTAGATATTCTCTTATACCCACTAGACCATAGTAAATCAGATACAATTCACTTTGCTTTAATAGGGCGTTTGGTACATTGATTTTTTTTTTCCTGTCTGGGAATGATATTTCCTGTGAATGATGATTCCTGAGAATGTTAAAAATGTGTTTAGTTTACCTTAAACATTCTTGAGAATTTAGACATTTCCATATTTGGTTCTAATGCAACTTTCCTAGGAATCTTTACATTTTTATTAAAAATACCCCTATCTATTTTTATGCTTTGTAACTTTTAATTTTTTTATGATTAAAAGTGAGAGAGAGAATAAGAGAGAAAGTAAGAAAGAAAATAAGAGAGAGTGAGGAAGGGGATGAGAGAGAAAGTGAGAGAGAGAATAAGAAAGTGAATGAGAGAGGATGAGAGAGAAAGTGAGAGAGGGGATGAGAGAGAAAATGCGAGAGAAAGGATGAGAGAGAAAGAGAGAAAGAGAATAAGAGAGAGAGTGAGAGAGGGAATAAGAGAAAAAGTGTGAGAGAGGATGAGAGAGAAAATGTGAGAGAGAGAGGGAATAAGAGAAAAAGTGTGAGAGAGAATAAGAGAGAGAGAGTGAGAGAGGGGATGAGAGAGAAAGTATGAGAGGAGATGAGAGAGAAAGTGAGAGAGGGGATGAGAGAGAAAGTGAGAGAGGGAGGATGAGAGAGAAAATGTGAGAGAGGAGATGAGAGAGAAAGTGTGAGAGAATGGATAATAGAGAATGTTTTTTTACAATATTACAATTATGCCATTAATGAAAAGTATATATGTCTCTTTACATATAAAAACATTCCCATATCCATGAGAAACTAAGATTTCCACCTCTCCTCATGGGGATATTTTTGTGGGAATCTTGGCTGAAAATGGTTCATGGAAATGGAGGTTTCCTGGAAATGTTTTTTTTAAATTTGCATACCAAACATAGGAAACCAACTTTTCTAACTTGAGATTCCTGGGAAACTAAAAACATTTCCCCTACTAAATGCCCCCTAAAAGTGAAGAAGTGCTTCTTTTTCTCATTATCACTCCAATCATTTCTAGGTTTCAAAATAGTCATATTATGTTCAACTTCAATAGATAGATTGTATTCATTTTCAAGTATTTCTCATATATCAATATCAATGGTCTTTATGAAATCCTTCATATTTTGTTTTCAAGATGTGTAATATTGTCTAATAAATTGGGGAGGTTTGTTTAATAGAGAACATTTAGGTAAAATGTTAAAATTATTGGAATTCATAGGATCCTCTTGACGTATATACAAATGCTAATTGTAACCCAAGATTCCATTAAGATGGGGGTGAACTAGTTTTAGGATTTAACAAGTTTTCAAGTCATTTTCAAAAATCCCTTTTAATTTAACAAAATTTTAGTCACAAGTAAAGAAATGATCAACAATTTCACAATCTGGCACAAACAATTTAATGTTCAATACTTAAGTTACTCAATATTAACTAAAATAATAATGAACACTAAAGATATAAAGTGCAAAAAATAAGTTACAGAAAATTAAAGAGAGTAGAGATAGGACGATTAAATGTAGTGTTTTATAGTGGTTCTCCTTGAAGATCCGCTCCAAGGTATATATCCATTTCTCAAGCTTAACCAATCTTGATTCAACTATTCCAAAATCCCTCTAAATTTGAATTAGGCACTTGGAGAAGCCTTTACAAAAATTGCAATACCCAAGTAATCAAAACCTCTTTGAGAATCCTCACTTAAAGCAATAAATTCAAGAGATTTCTTACTTTTGCTATCCTAGGGTTTCCTCATCCAAAATCAAAGAGAAGATGAACCATTTAAGAAGAAAAATTATGCTTAAGAACACTCAAATGTTAGATTATGCAATGAAGCTCAAGAATAGAGAAGAAAGAAGACTAGACGCTCAAGCTAAGGATTCAGTCAATGAAGAGAGAGTACAAAAGAGAATGTTTTTGAGTGTTTTTAGGAATGTTAGAAATGAAGTTAAGGTTTGAAAATATTTTATAAATGTCGACAAAAAAGAGAAGACAAAAGAAAGCAAAAATGTCCATTAAATCAAAATATAGTATTGCTTAGGGTCGTAACAATCGACTGCTGGAAGTCCAAGGATTGACTGCTAGGAAAATAGCCTGTTTCCTGAGGTAACCCAAAGCTAGTAGTCAACACTAAAATTTTAATGGTTGACCATTAGCTCAGAGTGTCTTGTTTTGAAGGCAAAATTTTGACTAAAAGGATAGGGGCACTAGTATATCATATGTGCTATATATATATTTATGTAAAAACTCGTATTCTTGTTATAGAATTGCATTTTTTTAAGGTGCTTTTCATAGAAAATAAATAAGTCTCTTTTTCATCATTTTCAAATACACCAAAATATATTGTTCTAAATTGAGCTCTAGATTCTTTATCTCTATTTTGCATTCAAAATGATTAAGTCTAGGACTAAACTAAATTTTTTAATCTTTATGTAAATCTATGATAAGTCTTGACATTTTCATGTTTCTTGATAAATTAGTTAAGGAAGTTTGTAATCATAAAAAAACCAATTATTAACCCTTTTGGGGTTAACACAAAGAATTGTAATAATTTACAAATCATAATCATGCCAAAATATTTTAAAATAGCATAACCAATTGCTAATTATACATAAAAAATTTTCATCAAGAATCAAAACCAAATAATTTTAATTGTTTTGAGTTCTAATTTCACCCGTGTTAGCTCTATTATATGTAAGAATAAATATAAAATTGAAGACGAGATTAAAACATTACATATTTATAATTAAATTTCTAACCTAATATAACATCTATATTTGATTCAACATAAACTACTGCATCAGAATTAATTATGTCTTCTTATTCGCTCTCCTTAGTTATGATAACTCTTAATAAGCAAAAGTTGTATGTGAAATGAAAAAGGATGCGCGCGCGCGCACATATACATATATATATATATATATATATACACACACACTTTATTGAGAAAATCCTATTATCCTCTCATAATAAAGTTTTATTGGACCTCAAATCCACACAACTATCAAATCACATTAATTCATTCACATATGCAAAGTCTATACTTTAATAGATCATAATTTAATTGGATTTTAAATATATCTTATAACTGAACTAAACTTTTAATCAATCTATTTTATTCAATTGAAATTTTCCATGAATAATAATTCATCTAATGAAAACTACTAACATGGAAATCCCCACCGTAACTGAATCCGCGTAAATGGATCTCTTTACGCAACACACGAGTTTTCAAGTTCGGCGTTTGTCGACTTCCTCATGAGAAATATAAAAAAAATCCTTATTCCATGTTTGTACTACATTATCTAACGAGGACACAACAAAGAGCACCTCGTATTTTGATGTCTTAACAAAAGGCGCAGGCAAACATCAATGACATGCATTTTAGTTAAGTGTCTAAAAATAACAATTTTGCATGGGAATCTCCATAATCCTTGTTAAAAGTACTTGACTCATAAAATTAGAAATATAAATTATTTTATATCCTAAATTATATATGAATTTATAAAACATCATATTATTGAAAGAAGTTATGAGATATAATTTGATTTAAAACCTATCAACATATTAAGTGAAAGAAATAAGATTGAATGTAATTAAATGCATTCATTTTTTATCTCTTAATCTCACAATTAGATTTTTTTAGACAGTAAAGATAAAACTTCATTTATTAAATCATCAAAAAAGAATCTAGCATTTATTTTATAATAAGTGAATTAGAACTTTCATTTAATAATTCCTAACAGACTTAATTCATATCTTATTCATTACAATAATAAATTCATTAATTAAATTATACTTTAGAATTTATATATCTCTTATTTAATCATATTGTCTTAACTCAAAAATATAATTAATATTAATTTATATTAGATTAAAAACAAAAAATAATAACACTGAATTATGCTTGAACTTAAATAAAAGATCCCACAAAATTCTCTGTATATTATAGGATACAAGGAGAAAAGGTTATTTCAAGTTTAACTGATTTAAACACCAATATTCCTTTCTCTCAGAAGCCACATCAGTTTTTTTACAAAATCACTGTACTTGTTGATGTTATTAAAGAAAACAAGAAGTAAAGAATAAGTATTTATGAATATTTATAAGAATTAGGGACTTTGTAAATAACAAATAAGTAATAACAAAATGTTACTCGCAGGCTTTAATTTATCACACACTTTTTCAAATTATAAACAATATAAACTAAACAATACTATTTTTAAAATAAACTTTATTAGATGATGTGGTTGGTGATGTCATGCATCTGGTACGAATTGGACCCACCAAATCTCTAATCATGAGTAAAAGTGCTTTAACCATTCCACGATAATTATTTAGTGGCTACAAGGACCTGCTTACGTTGTGTTGTCCTCAAAATGACGTGAACTATATCCCCTACTCATCTTTTAATGGAAATCATCAGATACATCTTAAACGGTTAAGGTGTATCTTTCAGTTAAGAATATGTTACATCATCTTATCAAATCATTTAATTGAAGGATACATCTAAATCATTTAAGATGCATCTGATGACTCTCATTAAGATGAATAGCCTGCTCATATTTAAAGATGAGCAAGGCATCCGGATTCCAAAATGATGTGGTAACTAATCCCCATCTTCATCCTCCTCCCCAACCCCCTCCCTCAAAGTAGATAATTTAAAAAAAAAAAATCATAATTGTTTAGTGGACTCTTACATTATAAAATTTATTGTGAAATCTGAATGATATAAAGTTTTTTTTTACATAAAATTGAGACAAATATGATATTAAAACTTAAGTTATTAGGTATTTTTTAATAATAAAAAATTTAAATAATATATCAAAGGTTTTAGGTTTAAATCATCTCATCATTAATTATTAACGTACAAAAAAATAATAATTTAATTAAAATTATATCATTCGTGCATATATATATAAATAATAAGAAATGTATGTACACTTCCCGTTGCTATTTAAAAATGAGATGGTGACAAAAATTAATGAGATTGTGAACTTATAAGAAGATTTTTTTTCTTTCGTTTAAAATAATAAGGAAGGAAAAGTTTTGGGCTGCACAAACGAGAGAGCCCATTCCTCAAACTATTTGTTGCAGGCCATCTCTTGTCTTGCTCCTTGCGGCCCATGTTATGTTAAACCGAAGCAGCTTGGAAGATTCGCGCAGAAAAGCCCAGCAAAAAGCCCTTGTTTTGTTTCCCTGCCAAGCTGCTGCTTTACTCCATTTGGTGTCAAATTTGCATTTTGAGATGCAGACTACGGAAAGCAGAACACTTCATCGTTGAAGGAATTCGGTTTGCCGTTCATAGGGAGCTCGAAAAGCATCCCAACTGATTAATTTGGTACTGTTTTTAACCATTGCTAGATCATGTTTTCATTCTTCATGCTTAGCTTTGTGAAAATCTGATAAACATTTATTATTTTTATTTGATTGTTCATTTCGGGTTCCATATAGAGATCTTCGGAGACGATAAAACTAAGTGTCCTCTGTAATTATGATGGATTGTAGCTACTACTGGATCATGTTTGAATTTGGTTACTCATTAAAATTCAAATTGCATACAAGTGTTGTTCAAGTGACTATTTTTTAGTTCAATAGGTTGCTGAAGAGTTTAAAATATTTTTTTCTGTTACTGTTTTTCCCCCCTTCTAGGACGAGTAGAAAAAGAAGTCGTCCAATGAGTATTACATGAAAAGAATAGCAGGCTTATAACCTTTTTTTTTTTGGCTAATTTTGCTGCTTTTTAAGCAATGCTGCTGAAATATTTGTATCTTGTAGTGTCATTGTTTCTTCTGTTGAGGGAATCACTTGCCAGTGCCGAAGCATTGACGTGTAATATGTCTACTGCACAAAAGGAATCAAATAAGTTATTTATGGCCATCAGTGAAGGAGATAAAAAGCCATTTGATTTCTTACGTGTTATATATGGTAAGTGGTGCAACCTTTTCATGTTGTCGCATCATCTGATGTACCTCTTTAGTCTTATACTGTCTTAATGTTGTTCTTGTCATGCTAATGAATCGGGAAGATGGTTGCATTGCGGGAGGCACTGCTGGCGTTGTTGTAGAAGCAGCTTTATACCCTATTGATACCATCAAAACTCGATTACAGGCAAGTTAAGTATATTAATATAAATTTGCATTCTTCTTTCTGTCTCACATTTTCCTGTTAGGGCTTTGAGAGAAGGGAGTGAGGGGGAGGAGATCCATTCATACTTTATATAGAAGATAGTAGCATGAATTGTTTTTAGTCTCAAAACACAGTGATTGGATGCTACACTAATCTTCTCCATTACAGTGTAGTTGTCATTGTGAGTTCATATCATATACCTCCATTTTGTTGATGTCATAATATTTACTTATATGCTATCTCTCACTATCACTCACTCTATCCTTTCTAATGTGAATTTATTGCTAATTTTGAAATGGACTAAATTCTCCTGACTGTAATATTTCAAGAAACAATGACTACAAGCTAGCTTAATCCTGCTAGGAAAGGCTTGCAATACCACGTTGTGTCAATCCTTTCAATAGTCCTGCTAAACTTTTCATTATGCCCTTTGGCTATGCATCCGCCTCCTTATTGTTGATGTTATTGACCTTTTGATGCAATTGATTGTGGATTTTTTTTTTTTTTTAAATCACATTATATTTTGTCTTTGATTGAGCCTATATAATGGGATAAGGTTTGGTTGTTGTTGTTTTCTAATCATATTGTATTTTGATTATCATTATCAGGCTGCCCGTGGTGGAGGGAAAATTGTTTTGAAGGGTCTGTATTCTGGATTGGCTGGAAATCTTGCTGGTGTCTTACCGTGAGTAAACTTTGTTTTCTTATATGCCATGTCCTTTGCTGTTCACATGTTAGCATTTTTTTTTTTTGTAATTTTTATTTTCTTTGAATTGTTTTCGTATAATTTCTTTGCAGTGCCAAAATTGCTTGAATCCATACTAACTCTGGATTACAAATTATGCACCCGCAACATGCACTCAAATTTTTCCAATTTCTGCTGTTAGCTATTAGGAGTTGACTTAAAAGAGTCTTTGTTGTCCTCTAATCATCTGCTTGCTCTTCTCTGACTGCTAAGCTATTCTCAAACACAACTATTCTGATCCTGAAATTGATTGTCAAGTGGCGCACAAGTAAACACTTGTGTTTGTCTACTTCTTGTAACCCATTTTCTAAGCATGAAGTACATTAAACTTTTGAAATTTCTAATACTCACTGATGCAAAGTGGGAGAGGATCAACATTGGGCATTTCTGCTTTCACTTTATTTCGATGGGGTAGATAACTGGATCTTTATGCTTGAAGTCTGAGATCTCTCGGAGCTCCCGGAATATGGTGACTTCCAGTTATAAATATCTTTGAACTAAAATTTTGTTTCAATCTCTCAGGCATATTAATTCAAATTGTTTAACCCCTTGGCCTTCACAAAATCAATTTCTGTTCTTATCTAGGAAAAGGCTGAGGAGGTTTGAAGTTATATAGGCCTAAAAAGAATTTGTCCCTTGTCTTTGCACAACTTATATGGGATAGGGTCATTTTCTTAGCATATTATCCTTATTTGCAGATTACTGCTCATGGTTTCTTTTGGTGGTGATGTTTGGGGAGGGGGGGGGGGGTGTTTGAGGGGGAGGGGGCAGGTTTCTCCTCGTGTAATTGCTATGCAGAAATTTACATCTCTTTGTGTATATGCCTAATAGACGTTCTCTTTGCAGAGCTTCTGCAATTTTTGTTGGTGTGTATGAACCTACAAAGCAGAAATTGCTGAAGTCTTTCCCTGAGAACCTCAGTGCTTTGGCTCATCTTGTAAGTTGGTTCTCTCTGAATAACTAAGGAAATTATCTTTTCCAAATATTTTAAGCAGTAACATCGTGGGAACAAATTTCCCCATAGATATCTATTGTGATTTTCTTACCCCCGTCCTTCCCCCAAGAAAAAGGTGCAGGAATATTGCATCAGGATCAAGCTTAACTTGATGAGTACCTCCCAAGCAGCTTGGCTCTATTGCACATGAACTGATGGTTGACACTTTTTTCTAATTACGATGGTCCTAAGCTTCATACAGGCTGCAGGTGCTATTGGAGGTGCTGCTTCTTCTCTTGTTCGTGTTCCAACTGAGGTAACTTATTTACTTCGTATATTTCCATTTGTCTCTACTTTCTTAAACATGGTTTCATTCATATCTTTATAGGTTGTTAAGCAACGAATGCAAACTGGGCAATTTAGTTCAGCTCCTGCTGCTATCCGTCTCATTGTTGCTAAGGAGGGTTTTAGAGGTCTTTATGCGGTATGTAGTAAAACATTTTTCACTTGCATATTTTATGAATGGTGGTTTAATTTTATTGCATAAAGCAACCCGCAATGGAGAAAATTTTAGGTTACCATATGTGAGAAGGTGATGATATTGTACACATGATTACAACAACCACCATAATGAGCTATTTGAGCATATAGATAAATATTATACTAACTTTGGGTTGTCTGTCTTTCTTGCATCTGACTTTTTTTTTTTTTTTCCTGAGAATGCAGGGATATGGATCCTTCTTATTGAGAGATTTGCCTTTTGATGCAATACAATTCTGCATCTA
>JANHAO010012679.1:0-16249 GCA_026873985.1 Saraca asoca | reverse complement strand
GGAATATATTGTTTACCTTGCAAAACCTTAAGGAACTGGTGCTGAAAATTGTGCTCTAAAATCTGGATTAGCATAGGAATATGTGCAGTCTAATTTAGGAGCTCTAAACATGTTGGAATTGAGAAATTCACATATGTTGTCTTGAAGTTCTGGTTTATTGGGAAATTTGCTGCATCATTATTATAGCAGTTAGGTAGAATTTACATGTTAAAAGGAATCATCAATCTTAACTAGTTAATTCACATATTAATCCATTCTTCTTGGAAATTCAGTACCTCTTTTTCTTGAATTAGTAGTAGTGTAGTCCAGCATTGTTATTTTGCTTTTTTAATCATTTTAGATAGCTCAAGAAATTGTTGTTTGCTTAATTGGATTTTTACATTTAAGTTGTAAGAAATTCAATCCCTATGGAGACAATACTCACTCACTCTATATTACTTGTTGACTGCATGCACTTGCATATTTGAGTGATAAAACAATCACACACTCACAATAACACCTATCAGTCCACCAACCACCTAGCTTGAGTTAGTGTTGCAAGTAGCTGATGTCACCAATAATGCCTCGTCCACCTATTAGCCTATGCCAATGCTTGCTCGTACCAAGGTGCTATCCTCGATAAAGTTAAAGAGTCCCTTTGAGGATTCTTCTAAGGGCAAGGGGAGTAGCTCTTATAATGCCTCTACTTCTACAACCAAGAAAATCCAAGTGGGGGCTTAGAAAAAGTTGCCACTAGTCGAAGCCTTTGAAGGCAGCAACCTATCCTTTGACACCATAGATGCACATTACGAGGCCTTTTTGTGTTATTGTTCCAAGGCTAATAGGGATAAGCCCTTAGAGAAAATTTTGAAGAATTGAAAAAAGACTAGGTTCTCTTAGACGTTGATTACTACTATTGCACTTTTCTCATTTCCCTCTTTTTTTTTTTTTTTTTACATATGTATGGGATAAGTCGATTAACCATATGAATAGACTTATGAAATTTTCCTATGCATATAGTATTCTTTTAATCAACTTTTGTATGGCATCCTCTTTTGTTTGCATACCTCCAATGAGTTTTTACATTTTCTATACTTTGTCTAAAGACTTTTATCAAGCTTCCAAATCGACTGAGCCTTCAATGGGCCTTCTGTTTATCATTTTTTTTGTTTTATCTTGTCGATCTTTCATATCTTTAAAGGGCTTTATGCTGTCACTTTTCTTTTGCTAATCCTTCAATCATTGAGACCCTCATTGGGCTTTTGTAACATCAATTTCTCTTACGATTGCCATCGATCATCCTATTTTGGAAACTTTGCTTCACATGTGTTGTTTTTTATTATGCAATTAACTTTTATTGGTGTCGAGAGATCTGCTTGGGCTTTTATTAGTGCCGAGAGGTTTGCTTAGTTTTTTACTAGTGCCAAGGGGTCTACCCTAGCTTTTATTAGTATTGAGGGGTTTGTTTAGGCTTTTATTAGTATCGAGGGGTTTGCCCAGACATTTTAGTTTCAAAGGGTCTGCTTGGTCTTTTACTAGTGTCAAGAGGTCTGCTTGGGCTTTTATTAGTGCCAAAGGGTCTACTTGAGGCTTTTATTAGTGACTTATGTATGTTGTAATTTCCCCTCTTATTTTATTTTTCTTTTTCTACATGATTTGAAGCTAGCAACATTTAAATCTATACATGGTATGACTTTAGATACGTTGCATTCCATGTTTAGGGAATAAGCTTTCCTTGAACAGTCTCTAAGTGGTAAACATCATTGAAAAGGCTTTCCTGTATTTTGAATGGTCCCTCCCATATTATTGCTAACTTTCTTTCTATCTGTGCCTTCCATGGTCCATCTGCTTGTTAAAGAACTTGGTCTCCCTTCATAAATTTCTTGCTCTTCACTTTTCTATTTGCAATCTTAGCAACTTTCGCCTTATAATGCTCATTTCAAAACTGAGCCATCTCTTTGGTTTCAATTAACATATCTAACTTTTCCTTTCTCCTTTATTCATTCCTTGTTGCTCATATTGCTTTCTCCAATCAGAGTACTATTCAAGTTTTGCTGAGAGCATGGTTATGCTTCTGTACTTAAGCATGAAAGGAGTTTTGCTAGTGGTAGAGTAAATGGTGGTCTTGTATGACCACAGAATGCTCAACAGCTCTTTAGCCCATTTTCCTTTCACTTTATCTAAACTTTTTCTTGGCCCATCCAAGACGATCTTGTTTATGAGCTTGGCTTGCCCGTTCAATTTAGGGTGCTTAGCAAATGTAAATTTTTACTTAATCCCTAAACTTCATTCAAAAATATATGAGAGACTTATGCTTTCATTATAGATTCACAGTTATAAATATACCTTTAGTAAAATTTTGAAAGTCGTTGCTGGTGAATTGCTTTCCATTGTTGGAGATGATCGTTGTAGGGAGGCCATACCTACAAATGATATTTTTCCAAACAAACTTTTGAACATTATTTGAGGTTATGGTTGCGATGGGATTCATTTCTATCTATTTAGTGAAATAATCCATTGCCACCCTCCATACTTTAACTGACTAGGAGCAACAGGGAATGATCCTAGTATGTCTATGCCCTATTGGTCAAATAGCCAGGGAGCGAAGATGGATATTTGTTTTATTGCCAGCTGCCTTTGAACCTTTACAAAATTTTGGCACTTTTCACATCTTTGTACAAGTTCCAAAGATTCTTTCTTCATTTTAGGCTAAAAATATCCTGATCAAATAACCTTTAATGTGATTGCTGCTCCTACCATATGGCTTCCAAAAATTCCTTTATAAATTTCCCTTAAGATGTAGTTCACTTCATTTGGCCAAAGACATCTTAGTGATGGGAGTGAAAAACCTTTCTTATATAATTGTCTCCCTTCCATGAAAAAATGTGCTACTCTTTTCTCAACCTTTTTGGCTTCTTTCTTATCCTCTGGTAGCCACCGTTCTTCTAAAAATAGCATGATTGGGTTGACCCATGATTCTTCTTGCTCTATACACATTACTTTATCTGAGCAAGGGGATTGTAACATTTCTTGTATCATAGTTCTATTATTCACTACTGCCTTGGCATTAGCCAACTTGGCCAATGCATCTACCCTTGGGAATTCTTGTCAGCTTGAAATTGAATCCTTTCAATAAGTTCCTTGTTATGCCAACATGTCTCACTAGTGTTGGCTCATTTACTTCGTAATCTCCCTTGACTTAGGCAATTACTAGTAAGGAATCACTTTTGACTTTTAGTGATTGTGCTTCCACTTCTCTTGCTACCTTTAACCTAGTCATCAGTGCTTTGTATTGTGCCTGATTGTTTATTGCTTTAAGGTCAAATTTCAGTGAGTATTCCAAGAGTAAGTTTGTAGGTCTTTCTAAAATCACCTTCGCCCTACTATTTTTTCCATTTGACAATCCATCTATATATAGCATCCATAACTGGCTTTCCAAAACAATCTCTTTTGCTTTTGCTAACTCTACGACAATCTACTAGTGCTCGAGCCTTCATGATCTTCCTTGTTTTGTAAATGAGTCCATACTTTTATAACTCTACGACTCGCTAGATTAGGTTTTTATAGAATTTGTCAGATCAAAGCATCCATCCAAATGACAATTTGGTGGCTTTGAAAGTAAGGTTTTAACTTTCTAGATGTCAATAGCATAGTGAAGGCTAACTTATCTATTTTTTGGTACCTTGTCTTGGCTCTATGCAACGTATGATTGGTGAAGAACATTGGTCCTTGCCAGGAATATGTATAATGTTTCTCCCGGCTCCGATCAAGTAAGTATAGGTGGTGTAGCCAAGTACATTTTTAGCTCTTAGAATGCTTTTTCACAGTCGTTAGTTTATTCAAAATTTTTGACATTTTTAAGTAACTTAAAGAAAGGAGCATATTTATCATTTGACCTATATATGAAATGTGTGAGAACCATAACCTTCCCGTTGAGCATCTGCACATCCTTTATGGTTGACAGACTCCTTATGTCAATTATAGCTTGGCATTTGGATAGGTTGGCCTCTATGCTTTGCTAGGTTAGCATGAAACCAAGGAACTTTCTAGCCTTCACCTCGAACATGCACTTCTTCAGATTTAATCTCATTTGAAATTTTTCAAGATTTTGAATGTCACTTCCAGATCCAACCAATGCTGCTCCAAGCTCTTCAACTTGATTATCATATCATCAACATAAATTTCCATAATTCTACTTATTTGCTATGAAAACACCTTGTTGATCATTTTTGAAATGTTTCCCTCACTTTTTTTAGATTGAATGACATTACCTTACAGCAGAAGGTCCCTTGATTGGTTATGAAAGCTATTTTATCTTCATCTTTAAGGTGCATTCTTAGCTGCTAAGAATGCATCTCCAAAATTGAGAATTTCAAATCCTATTGCATTATCCACTAGCTAATCAATATTTAGGAGTGAATACAAATCTTTAGGGCATGCCTTATTAAGATTTGTGAAATGCACACACATACTCCATCCCTCTATGGTTTTTTTTTTTTACCAAGACCACATTTACCAACCATGTGGTATGGAAACTTCCCTAATGCATCCCATGTTTAACAATTTCTCCATTTCTTCCCGTATCATTTTCTATTGCTTGGGTCTATGGTTCATCTTTTTTTGCTGTATGGGCTTCATACTTGGGTTGATTGACAATCTAGGACAAACTGCTACCTAGTCGATCCCCAGTATGTTAGCAGGTGTCCAAGCAAATACTTTTGCATAATCTCATATAAGCTTCACTAGTAGATCCAAATCTACTTCCTCTAATTCAGCCCCAATTTTGATTATCATCTCATCATCTTCTGCAAAAATCCATACTTCCTCCATATTCCAACCTGGCTCTGGTTGATAAGGATTGTCATGACAAATGTCAAGCAATGTTGAGTCTACCTTTTGACACTCATTATTCTTTTCATTGACGAACAACAATTTCGTTATGTTTGTGCTTTTTTGGCTCTTTGCCAAACTTGCAATGTAACACCTTCAGGCGACCTACTGATCACCCCGTACTTCTCTAATTCCTTCAATCATCAAGAACTTCATCAATAAATAGGGTTGAAGACAATGGCCCTGGCTTAATTAAAAGATGGCCTTTCTAGAATAGCATTGTAAGTGCTATTAGGGATGGCCACAACAAGGAAGCTGACATCTAGATTTTTTGTTAATGACCAAGTTCTCCAGGTTAACTTCAGAGTCACCATACCCTCTACCTATACCTATCTTCTTGTGAAACTAATTAAGACACTTGTGTAAGTTTTATGTGTGTTTTTAAGGATATTTAAAGTGTTAGCAACATGTAGATATAAAATATTAGTGGAACTTCCTTGATCAATGAGAATTCTTTTGATGATAAAGTTTTGCAGCAATGCTGAAATAGCCATTGGGTTAATCATGATCTTGGTCGATGACCCCAAAATCCTACTCGGTAAAGCAGATAAGCTATACTACTATCTCCTTTTCTTTTCCTTAATTACCATCATAGTCTTAAGGTGCCTTTTTCTTATGTTCTTGGAAGTTGCTCCCTCAACAAAACCTTCTGTAATGGTTTTGACTGTCCCTAAGTTAGGGGAGGTCATCTTAACTTACTTATTTTTCGATTGATTGGGCAAGAGGAGTGGTCCCTTTCTCTTTTTTCTTTTTCTCCTTCACTTGTATGGAATTTTTGGACTTTGAAAGACACCCTCTCCCTATGAGTGCCTCAATTTCATCTTTCAGGATAACACACTTATCTATTTAATGCCTATAATTTTGGTGGAACTTACAAAATTATAACTTTTCAACTAGGGGAATTTTTGTCTTGTTTATGGGGGGAAACTTCATTAATTTGGTGGCTTTAACGTCTTGTTTAATGTGATTCATAGGCACATTTAAAGGCTCATAGTTATTAAACTATCCTAGGGGAGGTGTCCTCTCCCTCTCAGGAACTCTATCCTTCGGAGGCAAACCATCAAATTGTGTGCACTTGATCTGTCATTAAGCAAGCTTAACCTCTTCTACATTAATGTACTTTTCAGGCCAACCTAAGAGTTCAAAGAGAGAACTAGTGGGTCACTTATCCAGTGAGAGAGAGAAATGACCAGACCGAAAGGCCGAATTGATTTGGTGCACTACAACACCTTTGTTGAGGTCTCTTATTTCTAGCACCAGGGTGTTGAAGCAAGCATGATACCCATTAAAGGTTTCATGGCATTCATGTTGGAAATTAACTAAGGCTGTTGACATTCTTCTAGGTGCCCTACTAGTTACAAGGTGAATGGAAAATGCCTCAGTGAGTTAGTGGAAACTGGCAATCGATTGCCTTGGCATAGTTGTGAACTTATGCAGACTAACCTTCTTAAGTGCGGTAGAAAATGCACAACACATAATGGCATTTAGAGCACTTAACAATAGCATTGAGGCCTAAAAACTTCTTTAAATGTTCTTACTGATCCATTGTACCATCATACATGTCAATATGAGTTGGTGCCTTGAAATGGATGGGCAACAAAATGGCCATCACAATAGCTGAGAATGGGTGGTTTTCCTTTTGGTAAGAAGACAATTGCCTAGAATTCTAGGTTAGGTCTATAGTTGGGTTTTGCAGGTTGTAAAGTTCATGTGTGTAGGCTATATGTAGTACATAGTGGCAAACATTAGTTATGTGCGGAGGAGCAATATAGACATTGGGATTGAGTGGAGTAATTGGAGTGTGGACTTGGGAGGTTTACAAGAGGAAAAAGGTCATGGTTCAAGGGTAGATAGGTAAAGGTAGTCATTAGTAGATAGGTAGCTAGAATAGAGATTTGTCTTGTAGAGGTGGTGCTGGCATGGCTAAAGTTGTTAGGGTTTAGAAATGCAATGGGGTTAGGTTAGTTGAGGAAAAAGTACAGAAGTAGTTGGATTAACCTTCATGCAAATAGGGCTTGGAGACTAAGAGATGGTGGAGGTAGAGTTGGTTCTGATTGAGTATGCCAGAGAGCTTCCAACTCCTCCCATAGTTGTCAAACCTACTCCACTAGTGCATCACGCTTAAGTTCAACAGTAATCCACTGAGCTTCTTATGCCATATCATCTTTATGGAGCTTATCCTTAACCCTTTTGTGATCATGGTGTTTGTAGGGTGACGGGGTATGAGAGGAGTGTGAGTGAGAACATCGAGACATGAGGTGGCTATGAAAGCCACAAACGGTACTAAATGAAACTTTTCATTTAAGGTTGGTAGACCAATAGGATGACAAGCTATTGTTAGGTGACTTGCACACACAGTAAAGTTAGTCACACATAACAGAAGTAGTTTGTTGAGCACGCTCCAAAGGTCAAGTTAGTAAGCTCGCAGAGTTTCAATAAGTGTAGTGAAGATGCCCTAAAGAGGGGATACCTATTGGTATATATAGGTGCAAAGTGTACTAATTGTCATGGTCTTGGATGAATGATGTGTGACCATGTGTCTTCAGCATATTGGTAGTATAAGCAAGAGTGTCATTAGGCCATTGCTGCAATCACGTTGTTTGTGCATGCCTGGGATGCTTTTTGTCATGTGTCGATTAGGTAGTTGATTCACTAAGCCTTTATTTGGCTAAGTTCTATGAAAGAATCGATCGATTTGGGTTTGAGATTGCCCTTACCATAGCCAGTTCTTAACTGGTCTTGGTTGATTCCATGGTCCATCCATGGTCGATTGTTTAGAGACTAACAATTACTTTAGGCTATGTCATAAAGCATAATTTTCATTTTAAGAATCTTTGGATAACTCATAATTAATGTGCAGATGTCATTAAACAATCATGGGACATTTAAAGCTAACATATGATTCAAAATTGAAATAACCTTGTAGAATTTGAAAAGGGAGAATAGACACTAATTTGGACCATTTCAAGATTCTACATCAGCTTTAGCTTTAGCATCTTCCTCCCCTAGTTCAGGCATTGTAGTAGACTTTTTCTCATAACCCTGACATCTGGTCATGACTGGCATGAATATCAATCCTTTCATTGATAATCACTAGCCTGTATTTCAATTCTATCAATTCATTTTATTCTTGACTTATTGAATTTTGTTATCTCTCAATGACTTAAATTGAATGGATAAGAAAGAGAAGGGAATGTATGTTATCACAAACTACTAATATATATATATATATATATATATACACACACACACACACACACAAACTAAGTCCAACATAATGTACAAAGCCATTACTCATTAAGGTACATGACTCTTTGACACTTAAGTTATACTTTTACACAAACTGTTCAAAATACAACTATATCTCTTTGGCTAACTTTTCTATATATTCTTCTACAACACCCTAAGTTTTTTTAGGGATGAAATGAAATAAAGTTAGCTTAACCTATAACACATATAGATCCAAATGTATAGGTTAGACTAACTTTATCCCTAAGGACTTGATAGCTATGCTATGTACATTTTCAAAAGATGATAAAAAAGTAAGAGTATGGTAGATCCCTTAGGGATCAAGCCAACCTATAGGCATTATCAATAGTACATTGGGGGATTGTAGAGGAACAATTTCTACCTCATGTAGTACTTCACATCCTACCAGGTTTAAGATTATGATATAATGTATCTTAATTTCATATGCTCATAATGGACTGTTGACTGTAGTGGTGAATGTATCAGTTATGATTTCCATTGGTTGATTATCCATCTTACTTTTTAGTAGGAGAATTGGCCACTAATTCTTGAGTATATGAAAAAACAATCCATAGAATAATGAGTTTGAGGCATAGTGAGACAACCAAACATATGAATTCATCACACAACAAAAGCTATACACTCATACACATGATACATACCACTAACAAATGGCTTGTTTTTATATTATTTCCACAAAAGATTATAGGGTATTCAAAGACTTGCCATTGTGGTAATTCACATTATGCATTTATCAGTACACTAGGCCACTCTTGGCCAATTCTAGCTCTCATAGCCATATGTCAACATTTCGAATTCATTATGTATATCAATTTTATGATATCACATTCAAACATTTCATGCAACAATAATATAAATCATATAGTACACAATCATAATTCAATTATAATCTTCCATGTTACTTATTTCTTGCCATAACATGCACAAACCTAGCCTTTTCCTTCCATCACTGGCTTTATGCCCCTCTGCCATATTGGAATGCATAGATTTGGGATCTAGTTCATAATTTCCCACCATAATCCATCATTCTTATATCAAGCCTCAAAGGTTGCTAGGTATTCAATCATTCCATCCTCATAATAAATATCTTGTTACTTTCATATCAACTTATTTCATCATCATTCATGACATTGTGTATCATTTAATGTCTCATATACATAATCAAGATTTGCATCATATACTCATTCATTTTAGTGATTATAATTTCAACAACAATCATAACTTCATAATGTTGCCTTTCCACAATCACAGTTATTCATGACCATTGCAATGCTTTCTCAACTCATATTTACATTCTCTTCTAAACTCATTGTTTAGAAATTATTGTATGCACATCCATTGTACTCATTAATGTTAAATTATAAACCACTCCCTTAGGATATTACATTTGCCAAATATGTTTAATTGGACTTTCTATAGTTTTAAATTAAAGAAATGGAGTGTAGTTTCAAGTAAGGGAATATGGAACTAAACAAATTGAATTTTCTTTTGTTGAAAGTACGATTAGAGTTGTTGAAGAAAAATGAGCATGATCATGATTAGAATCAGAAACTTATTTATGAAAAGATTTGATTCGACTTGAGAAAATCTAGTTAACAATATAAGTCTACTTGCCAAATTTTGAAAAATTTTAGGAAGTCTAATTTCAAATGTGATCAGAATCACGATTAGAATTGAAAAATAGAGCGGAGTTGTTTGATTCAACTTGTAAAATTCTAGTTGAAAATTCAATCCGAATCGATCAAGAAAACCACTGGGTTTCTGCAAGCATGATCGCGGGTTTAGTTCAAAATGGTGTGATTTGACTCATAAAAGTAGATTTTGCATATTAATAGCAAAAAAATAGGGGAAACCATTTCCAACACAAAGACACACTATAGGATCTTATTATCCCTTGTTTTTGGAAGCAAAAATAAACACAAACTCAACTATTTGAACAATATACTCATTAACATTCTAGCAATTCACTTAATCATCAAGTTTCATCATATCATCTCAAAATCTATTTTTTACTAAATGACACTGCAAATCAAAAAATCTCAAGCATGAAACACGTTGTAATTCATAAGAATGGTAAGTATCACTCACCTCAATAGATTAAACATAAGAAATTGTAAGTATTTCACCAATATCTTCTATGCTCTTTAAAATAAAAAAATAAGAGCATATTAGCTTCTATTCCTTTTTCCATAGATTTCTCTCATTAACTAATCATATATGAATGGAAGGCTCACTTGAGGAGAGAGAGTGAAAACTTGGAGAAGAAGTTGAAGAAATCAGACTGCATGGTCTTACAATCTGGCCAGCTTTAAAAGAAAAGAGTGAATCTGGCTAAAGAGGGGTAAAATGTGAAAGTTCGGTTAACTTTCCTAATAACTACAAGTTGGCCACTTTCTTTTTTTTTTCTTTATTTCTTCCATTTTGAACTCAAATTTAACACACTTATTAATTTCTATAGATCATGAAATTTTACTGCAAATTAGTTAAATTAAATGCCTTCATAATGATTATGACTTTATGCTCATTTGATATCCATAACCCTTGTCTCAAATTTTCTGAAGTCTTCCAAAAATAGAATTTTAAAATTATAAATTTTGTTCCTTGATCAACTCATTGATCTCTTGAGAAATTCTAAGATTCATATAATCAATTTCTACTATCTCTAGTTTCATATTACTTAAAATTTTTAGTTTCTAAATTCTCAAAAAATTTTGAATTCCTTTTTTTGGCTTTCCTAAAAGCCATTTTAGTTCTAAATAGAGTTTAGAAATCTTGGGATGTCACACTTTCTCTCTAAAAGTTCAACATCTTATTCAAGTTTGGAAAATATGGCATTCCATCAAAGGACCCGAAGGAGTCATCTACTCTAGACCTTAATTAGCAGCCATTGTGCATAAACTATCCTGAGATTGATGTAACATTTTAGTTAAAATCTGGGCTGATACATTTTCTGCCTTTATTTCATGGTTAGGCTAGAGAAGATCCTCACAAGCATCTGAAGGAGTTTCTTATGGTCTGCTTAACCATGAAGTCTTAGGGAATTTTAGAGGAGTAAATTAAGTTGAGAGCCTTTCCTTTCTCACTAGTTAATTTAGCTAAGGATTGGCTCTATTAACTTTCTTCTAGCTCCATTTGTACATGGCTTGAGATGATCATACTCTTCTTGGAGAGATACTTCCCTGCTTTTAGAGCTACTAACATAAAGAAAGAAATTTGTAGTATCAAACAACTTGGTGAAGAGATCTTTTATGAGTATTGGGAGAGATTCAAGAGGCTATGTGCTAGCTATTCATATCACCAAATTAGAGGTAAGCTCTTGATCCAATACTTTTATGAAGGCTTTCTCCCTATGGATTGAAGCTTGATAGATGTTCAAGTGGAGGAGCTTTAGTAGATAAGACCCTTGATGCTAGAAGGATGCTAATAGCAAACGTGGTCGCAAATTCTTAGTAGTTTGGCAACAAATCAGATTATACAATTAGGAATCAATGAGGTTCACACTTCCAACCTCGAGAAGCAAATGATTGATTTAACTTTAATGGTTTAGCAACTACAGTAGACCATAGGACAAAGAAAAACATTAGCAGTGTGTGGAATTTGCTTAGTTCCTAGACATAACACTAAAACATGTCTAAGCTTCCAAGAGACTGGTCCCTTCCAACAAGTTCATGCAATGAGCAAATTTCCTGAAAATAGTAGAGGATTTCTAACTCAAATCTGGCAGATATATAACCCATACTCTAACACATATAACCCTGGCTGGAGAGATCATCCCAATATGAGATATGTCAATTAGGCCAGATAGCAGCATTCCTATCAACAACCTCCATTTCAGATGTAGCAGAATCAAACCATGTAACAATAAAACCAGAATTCCTTTTCAACAAAGGCTATTGAAGAATTAATTTAGACTATGGCTTAAAACAACCTGTAATTCTAGTAACAAATTAGAACTAATAGCTTGTAATTCCAATAAGAGATTAAATGTGACATATAACAACTGAATTATGACATAAACACTAGATTTTAGAGACCAAATTGACAAATCTAGAAAATCAAGATGTAGGAAAATTACTTTCCTAAACAATCTTAAACCACAGAGAGAGTGTTAATGTAATACTGCTAAGGAATGACAAAGAAATGGAAGCCAGAGTTAAGCAACTAGATTTAGAGAAATAGAAAAAAAAATTGAAGAACAAAAAGAGGCAGAACCTGCTAAAGAAAAAGGTGATTCTTAGTTGCAATTTTCCTACCTCTCTCTTCCCAAGCATATTGATAGAGCATAATAAGAAAGATTAAGAGAAAAACATCCTAGAAACTTTTAGGATATTAGAAGTGAATATACCCCTGCTTGATGTGATTAGATAGATTCCTCAGTATGCAAAGTTTCTTAAGGAACTATTCACCACTAAGAAGAAATTAAAGGGCAATGAGAAAATTAAAGTGGGAAAGCTTGTTTTTGTTGTCATCGAGGATAAGTTGTAACAGAAATGGAAAGATCTAAGTTCATTCACTACCCCATGTTCCATTAGTTAGAATTATTTTACACATGCTATACTAGACTTAGGTGCATTCATAAATGTCATGCCTTATTCAATTTATGCATATTTTGAATTTGGGATCTACAAAGAAAATAGATGTTGTGATTTAATTAGCAAATAGGTCTAATGTGATTCTTGTAGGAGTGCTTGAGGATGTGTTAGTAAGGGTGAATACTTTCATCTTCCCTGCAAATTTTTACATTTTGAAAATGCTAGATGATCCCTCAACCAATATGGCTCTTGTCATTTTAGGAAGACCTTTCAAGAAGATATGTAGAACGAAAATCAGCATGCTGGCTTTCTCACTATGGACTTTGATGACGATACTTTATAATATAATATTTTTTTATGATGTTATGGAATGCTTTCTTGATAATTATTGTGTGTTTTGTTGATGCTACTGACCCTTTAGTGTTTGATGCTAATGTTGATGTTCCTAAATCAATTATCATAGCAAAATCAGTTTCATCTAGTAGTAGAATTTCAGGTCATTGAAGATGAGTTTTAGAGTTCATAGGTGGTAGACAAATTTTATGGCCCTAAGGGTTCATGATCCTGGTTGAGAAGAACCAATGGATTGTTGATCCAATGATGTTAAACAAGCACACTTCTTGGGAAGCAACCTAAGTATTTTCTCTTTTTCTCTTTTATTTTAATTGTCCATGTTGTTGTTAATGATTTTGTGCTTACATTGAGAACAATATAAAATTTAAGTGTGTGTGTGTAGGGGGGAGATTTTAGATTTGCTTTGTTTTTTTGCTTTTGTTTTGCTTCGTTCATATGAAAGAAAAAACATCTAAAGAAAATTTAGTTTACTTTGTTCTTTTAGTTGTTCTTTTCATTAATGATGAGTTTGCTTAGGCCTTGAGTAGGTTGCAATTGATTTTGAGGGTTACATAGCATGATTAGATAAATTGTTTTGCCTCTTGATTCTTGAATTTGATTAGTATTGTGTTGAAGTTAAAATGTTTATAGATTGATTTTGATAGACATGTAGCCTATGAGATTTTTAGCCATTTTTAATCATTTTTATCAGGTTCCCCTTTTTTCTTGTGTGTGATTTTCTTTTATGAAATTGTTACTCTAGAACTTGCTTTGAATCTTTTTTAGATTACATTGGCACATGCATGCATGAATATGGATAAAGCATTCTTTAATTGAGCTACTTTTGCTCTTTAACCTATGTTGTAATGTATCATTACTGAGCCACTTTGAGCCTAATTGATCCTTTTCTTGTTGTGAGCCTATTAGGAAGCCAAGCCTTGAATATCTTTACCTTTTCCTTACCTTAGGGATTAGAAGAGCATTTAATTCATTAGTGGGATGGGTTCTTGAGCAAGTGTGGGAGTGTGCTAATTGTTTGGTGAAAAGTTAATAGTGATTCATTTCAATGGTTAAGAAAAGAAAAGAAGAAACAAATGAATAGAAAAAAAAAAGAGAAAAAGAGCTCAATGCAAGTTAAGAGAAAGAAAGCAAAAAAAAAAAAAATTGGAAGAAAAAGAAAAATTCCAAATATAAAGAGCTCAAAATAAAAGAAAATGAAAAAGAAAAGAAAAGAAAAGAAAAGAGAAAAAGAGAAGTGATAAAATGCAAAGATTTTTTTTTATGTAGATTCTAGTTTTAATTGCTCCTTTGCTTGTTTGAATCTATGCCATAATGCTTTATTAGTCCCTTTGGTTTTGTACTTTCACATTCATATTATTCCTTTCCTTCACTTTTTCCTTGGCCACATTACAACTATTGTGAAGTCCTTTTGATTTCTGCTATGCATGTGATTTGAGTAGTGGAGATTTGATGATAAGTAAGGTTATGGTAGTGCATTTTCATGGATTAAAATCAAGTGAAACACTTTTCCATCTTAAACACAAAGAGAGTTACATAGAGAGCTTAACTTGTGAGGGTCTAATAAGTTGATCTACTTGCCTTTTGGATGAAATTGTTTTGCAAGTTGATTTTCGGTTGTGCTGTGCTTCGTGAGATGCTTTGTTTGCTAAAATTTTAGTTGTTTCCTTGCTATTGTTTTCGTATTCTCATCATTATTGAAAAGCTTAGTGTTAGAATCTTTATTGTGAGTCTAGTTTAGTTTTGTTTTGGTGTCTTGCTCGAAAACCTGTTAAGTGTGGGGGAATTTGATGAATGAAATTTATACATATTCTATATCCCTTCTATACTTAGTCTTTTGTCATCTTTATATGCTTATTTGGATACTTGTAATTGGTTTTGTGTTTTGGATAGTTTTTGTGCTTAATTAAATTAATTCGGTAATTTAGTATTATTTCACACTATTTCAAGTTTTTAGGTGTATCTTGAGTTTTGGACTTTAGTACTGGGTAATTCTTATGTATTTGGAAAGATAAGAGAAAGCTCTAAAAATGTCATGAAGACTCCAAAGCCCAATTCATCCATTTTGGAAGTCAAATAAAGCCTATAAGCTGAAGCAAAGTGTTGTCTTGTGACCTATAACTAGTTTTGGTATTTTAATCATAAGGGGAGCTCTATCCATCTTTTTGGTGTTCTTGACAATCGAATCCGATCAACCTATGTTTAGAACCCTGACCTATAAATTGAATGTGAAAAGAGAAAGAGAGAGAGAGAGAGAAAGAACAAAGAGACACCAAAAGTTTTTAACATTGTTTGGCTAAAGTCAATTGACCCCTATGTCCACGGCTTTTATTACTCTTTGCTAAGTGTTTTGTATCTGATGATTGATCATGTATCTTTTGGATATCCTATGTGCAATGATTTCATCCCCTTTTATAATGGTTAGGAGAGTTACAATTTGAATGTAAATTTATAATAGATAAGTATTAGGATTCCATAATAGATAAGGATTGACGGTTATAATAGATTCCTATCAAAGTAGGAAACTGAATGGATTTCCTTGGACTGTTGGTTGTTGAGAAAGTATGCTTTGAGCTGTGGGTTGGACCTTGTCCTCAGGAACCTAAGGTTATTGCCTTGACCTGTGTTGACTAGCGACCTCAGCTTACATTTCACGACCTAATGTCTTTGTTCAATGGCCTCAATCTTAGATGAGCTGGGTTCTTATTAGCTAGACTTGTCCATTAGGCTTTTACCAGCCCATTTGCATGGTACCGAAAATTACTTATAACATTAACCCCTAGCTCTCAGTACGTTCTGTGGACTGAGAGCTGTAGTTTGCTAGTAAAAGCTTGATCTGCCATGCCATCATTTACACTTTTGTAATTTTGAGTATCATCTCTTGAATGTTCATATGTTCATTTACCTTGGTGAATGGGGTTTTTGATGAGTTGAATGCTTGGTAAGTTGCAGATGATAACATGTGGGTTGACATGAATGAGTTCCTATAGACCATGACTTAACAATCATTAATTAAAACGAATGTCCAGTAGGTCAATTGACCTTATTTGGCAAACTAATGACTTTATTGTCAAGATAAATGTCTAGGTAGGTTGCATGAATGCAGTATCAAATATGTTAGCCTTAAAGAGATTGTTAATTTTAAAATGTTAATCTCTTAGCCCTAAATTTATTTTGATGTTGAAAAATAACTTTGATAATGAAAATGAATTTTAAACTCTTACTAT
>JANHAO010012678.1:0-16264 GCA_026873985.1 Saraca asoca | reverse complement strand
ATGTAATATGCTTTAAGATCAAAATTATGTGATAATTTTGTGCATATTATATTTATGGTTTGATCAAATCATATTTTTTAACAATATAATCCTATTCCTAACTTTACTTATCAAGTAGCAACTCTCTTTGACTTGGCTTCTTCTTTGTATTTTTCTTCTTATTTCTATTATGATATTGTGATTAAAAAAAAAAAAGGAACAAGTTATTTACCATGCATACAACATCCTGAATACAAAATCATAACATTAGAAAAGAAAAAAAATTCAAATATAATAATAAATATCATTACACCATTAGAGATGTTAATTATTTTATAATATTTAAACTTTGTTTATTTTGTAAGAAAATTTCATCTATTTATATATGAATAGAGGACTTTCATGTCACTTGTATACTTGTTATTAACAAAATAATGTATAGTATAATGATTATAAGAGAAAACAATTTCTTCTATGAAAAAATGAATGTTATTTTTTACTATATTTTTATACATAATATTAAAAAAATAACATATTTTCTATTATCTCAATATTTTATAATTATATAAATGAAATTATTTTAATAAAAAATAAAAAATTAGAGTGGATCTGATAGTCTTTAAAAAATATTATTTCATCCTATATTAACCAACATGATCCTCCTTTCAAAAAATCCATGAAACAAGAAAAGCTTAAAGTCAAAGTTATATATTATCTTAAAAGAAAAATCGAAATGAAAATCTTGCACCGAAATAACCCTTTTTTTTAATGGCCAAGGCACAACCCTAGGCTCTTTGATTCTTCTCCAAGTACCACCCAATCTCAATTATTCTAATTAAAAAGTTGATAAAGATCTTTTCTTTATTTTATTTTTTGTTTCTTTATCAAGTTAATAGTTTATGTATAAGACTGAAAGTGACATGATCTGCTTTCTTGTTAGTTGAAATGGGTTGGAAAAAGGCATGTGGGGCATTCAAAATTGGCAACTTATGTGAGCTTCAAAGAACCTTCAATGGGCAAGTTGCAATTACAAAATCAATTGATGGGGCCACGTGCAAAATAATATAACTCAACTCTCAATCATTATTTAAATATTTTATCAGTTATTTTTTTATCAAATTATTATAAAAAAATTAAGATTTTCATTAAAAAAATATAAGAATACGTGTGAATACAATTTTTTTTATTCTGTATGAAAGTATATTTATATTTATATGCATACTAATACTAGTAAGTGGCCTTGTATAAAACAAAGGTATATTTACTTTCTTACATAAAAATAGTGTTAGATCCAAAAATAAAAAAATAATAATAATAATGGATAGACAAACAAAGATATTATAAAAAAATATGTATTAAATATTATTCTATAATATTTTAATTATCACCGATTTCTTTTAATCTTCTATTTCCTTGCTTTTTAAATAATAATTTATTTATATTTTCATATAAAATAATACCCATTATAAAAAATTTTAATTATTACAATATTATCATGGTGACAAGTTATAAAATAACATTAAATTACATTTGATTGTTATTTTTTACTGTATATTTTAAATCTTTTTTTTTTTTTATCTATATCTCTTAAAAAACATACATCATACTCCTGCAACATCGCCAGGCCCGTGACGAGATTTTGTTGGTAGAGCACATCCCCTCGTTTTAATAAACACAAGAAAATTGGTTGCAGAGGAGCATTCCAAGAATTAAACATGAAAATATTCTCCATTTTACTTACCAGCCGTGGGTGAGGCCATAACTATAATGTTACTTATATTTTCTTAATTTTTTATATTAAAAAATTATTAATTTAATTCTTTATTTTTCGTTTCTCATACAAGGAAGAAAATAAATACATGAAAGTTTAAGTAATATTAACATCTGGGTAAATATTTTCTCTATTGTTTTGGAAAGTTTTTTTTTTATTTGTTGTTTTAGTAAATAAAAAAATATTTATTATCCTTTTTCTTCTTTTACCCCTATCATCATAATAAATATTTAATCATTTTGAATATTAACTAATTTTTAGTAAAAAATAAATTAATAAAATATAATTTTTTTTTTACTTCTTTAATTCTTAAACATTTTCCTTAAAGAAGAAAGAAAGGGGAGTACGTTTTTATTTTTTACTGCTCAGGAAGAAAGACATTACGACATAGTTGACATGTGATCATGCTTAAGTGATTTAATATTATTTAGAAAATTGAAATGAACATGCAACTTGGCAGAGGATCTCAGGAACCCGAGATTCCTTCATATTTACTTCATTTATTTGATGTTCTCAAGTTGGATGTTACAATCAAAGTTATCAACAAACATAATAAAAAGCATAAATCAATTGGGATTTTGATTCTTGTTTTGACCACTCATCTCTCTGCTTTGCTTCTTTACATATATTAAAGGGAAATCCTACCTTCTGAGAAGGCTTTGGGCCTGTTTAGAAGTGCTTTCAGGTATTTTTATTCTATTATTTTTGAAAATAGTTTTTTAAAAATAGTTTCTAAAAATTATTTTTTAAGAATCAAAAAATAAAAAATTTATTTGGATGTAAATTTTGAAAATAAGTATTTTTTTTATTTTTTTAAGATGAAAAAAAAATATTTAATATTATTTATCACTGTGTCATTAATGAAAATAAGTTTTCTTCTTATTTTTGAAAAAAAATCTGAAAACAGTTATATACAAAAACAAAGGAAAACAATATTTTACTGTTTTCTGAAAACTGTTTTTTAGTTACGCTTTTAGAAAACAGTTTTTAAAAACAGGCTGTCAAACAGATTTTTTTATTTTCAAAAAATAAAAAAATAAAAAAATTATTTTTGAAAACAAAAAAACAGGCTTCCAAACAATGTCTTTATTTGTAATCTCACTTTTCTTTTTAGTAAATTTGTTCTTATGAAACTTTTTTTTTTTGGATAATCCTCAATTATCACTTTTTATTTCTCTATTATTTTGATACGTCCAGCCAACACTGTTAATTTTTTTTAATGAGACCCTGCATATAATTTTTATGTGAAAATTTTAATAGTACTACATGAACATCTGAGTGCATTATGAGAAAGGTAAGACATGTTTCATTTTTCTTTTTTGAATTATGTGTAAAATTGATCATAATTATTTAAAACATATGATTTGAGTTTGTCTAAAATTTCTCATCTATATACTAATGCGTAGAATTATAAAAGTAAAAGCAAAATTATGGGACTAACAAAAAAAAAAAAGTTACAACTCTCAATGTGAATGCATTATATCTTTCTCCTTTAGAAATTAATAAAAATTCACAGCATAAGAAATTGTGAATCTTAATCTAAGCAAGTTACAACTTTCCTATATAAAAATGCAAACCATGTGTAGCAAAGTATAAATTACGGTGAACCTGGGAAACTTTGTCAGAGATGCACTTGGAAATGAATCAAATATTCGTGTTTAGGAGAAGGCCAATTGTCACCTCCTGATTGCACAGAGAATAGGGCATATGCATGAACTCCACAAATATTAAAAAAAAAAAAAAACCTAAAACTTGAAAGAGGAAAAGCAAAACGACAAGTAGAATAAGCAAGCACTACTACACAAAGTAATCTTATTTGTATATATGATTCGATACAATTATGCATAATTAGTCCCACTTCCACCACATACATTAATGCTATATCTAAACCGTAGAGAATAAAAAAAAAGAAGTGAGATTATATCATAATGTTCTCTTTTTATTTTAGAGCTTTAATTAAAGAATGAGATTACATATTTACCATTAATGTGAGTTATCTCATGCCCTTCATTACTTATTATTATGCATTTCTCCGATTTAAAGAATTTTATAGAGTTTTCTAAACATCCAAATAAGGAAAAAGAGAGTTCTCACTTAACCTTTCATTCCTCTCTCATTATTGTTTTTTATATTCTTGTCTTTTATTTTCTATTACAATCATATTTTGATCCTGTAATATCATACTAAAGTTAATAAAAGTGTCTTGAATCTCTATCTGATTCTCCTCAGTGGAATGCTGCGCAAAAAAGGGGTTCTTCCATATAGATTAAATATTATTGCCAACTAATTAGCTAAGATGCGGAGTTACTATTAAACATTCAGAATCCAGCAGAGTTATGAGCTTGCTGAGGTACGGAGTCACTATTAAGCACTTAGAATCCAGCAGAGCTATGAGCTTGTTGAGCGGAGGCACTATTAAACACTTAGAATCCAGTGGAGCTATGAGCTCGCTGAGGTGAGGAGGTACTATTAAACACTCAAAATCCAATGGTGCTATAAGCTCCCTGAGGTGCGGAGGCACTATCAAATACTTAGAATCTAACAAAAAGCTATGAGTTCACTGAGGTGTGGAGGCACTATTAAACACTCAAAATCCAGCAAAGAGCTATGAGCTTGCTGAGGTATTATTAAATGTTCAGAATTCAACAAAGAGCAATGAGCTTGCTGAGGTACGGAGGGACTATCAAACACTCAAAGTCCAGTGAAGAGCCCTAAGCTCATTTAAGTGCGAAGGTGCTACAATAAATCCATCGCAACTTTCATGCGATTTAAAGTTCATAGCTCTCATGCGACCAAACACTCACAGCTCGCATGCGTCCTGCCCAGATATTACTCATCATCAATCAAGGTAAACTGATACCAAGATTCGTTGTTAACTAAGGATACGGCCGATTGGTTAGATAAGCCTTTTGTTGATTTGCAAGAATGCATATTACAATTGGCAATATACAGAGCATTCAATACAACGCTCGAGAGTTACAAAGAAAGTTCATTCATTAAAAGGCCTCATTCAACAAGGTAAATATTACATCAAAAGAATCTAAAGTACAAGATTAAAGCAAAAAGCCTACAACTATCGCTTCCACAAGAGAGAAGAGGGCCTGCCTCCGAGAGACAAACTCCCACTAGCATGTAGGCCAACAAGTATGTCTACTCCTACTTATAGCCCTCCTCAGCTAGCGATTCCTTTCCTGACTCGTGCCCAAAGAGATTCAAAAAGTGGTTAGAAGTTTGGCTAGCAAGGATGAATCTCATGGTAGAACTGTGAGAAAATAATCCAAGATCTGCACAAGACTTCCCAACGGCCAACAAGAGAGGCCATTTAAGGGTAATCTTGTGCAGTAGGCCATACACACCTCTAAGTGCTTCATCAGAAGCCGAACTACTAGAAACATAAGGGCTTAACTAAAGCATCCATCAGGCTATTCCACAAAGAAGCAAGAAGAGCTTCTTAGGCTTTATAAACTAATCTAGGTACAATGAAGGACCTAATGGATAATTGGTTGATCTAGATTGAATAATCCATAGAAAATAAGGATGCCACACTAACGGCCATGAATAATGCACAGAAGGAGGTATGGCCTAAACTAGATGAAATGAAAGAATTGAAGTCTGAAATGATAACACGGTAGAGCAAGGACTTTGATTGCACTGTAAACCATGAGGACTTTTGCAACTCCCATTCCACGAAGCGAATTAAGAGTTAGGGGCTTATGTTATTGATGAAATTTCATCTCATAAAATAGACTGGCAGAGGCTCAATAGAAGCTAAATCTAAGCCAAAAAAAGTTCAACTTGCTGAAATGGAGGATGCTAAGTCTTGACTCATACACTCCTAGCCTACGTACATGACAATCGAATCTATGCAAGCTCACTTTGCTATAAGCAAGCCCGAGCTCATTGAACAAAGGCCAGCAGCAACCTTGAGTTAAGAGTGTCAACACGCAGGGACAAGCACATTGTACAACCAAGGGCTAAGCAAGATTAAGTACCAAACAAGGTTGCGTTAGCTCACAACCTTAGCAAACAAGAGGGACCCGTCCATAGAAAGCAACCTATAAGAGCCAGTTTGTTAGAGTTTAATTATCTTGTACATTTAATACTTAATGTAATTTATTTATAGCATGTAAATTTACAATTGTAGCCTTCCACCTTATATAAACACAAAGGGGAGAATCCTTGTAGGATGGGTTAAACTAGTTGTAATAGACATACCAAAATTTGTAAAAATTCTCTTCAGATTAATAAAAGTTATCACGGATGTAAGGACCAGTACTGCCTAGTTTTAGCCGAACCATGTTAAAAATCTTGCATGTCATTGTTGTTTTTCCTCTCCACCATCTTCGTCTCCTTCTTCTCACATTTCATAAACTAAAAAGTAGTTTGGGGTTCAAGAACTGATCTCAGTTGATTGGAATTTGGCCATGAACCAGATTTCCCTGTCAACACAATATATGGATCTTTTCAATTTACATTGTATGTGTTCTTTATGCTTCTATTGGCAACCATTTGGTTGGTTCATATAAATAGTTTCTGATTAATCACTATTCAAGCAAGTCATCTTACCATCCATATGATATAGCTCCAGATTAAATATGTCACCAACATCTAAACAACTTGAAATGAGTCTTTAGTTGAAATAGGTGAGAAAGTTTCTCTATAATTAATCCTTTCTTTTTAATTATAGCCCTTTGCAACCAATCTAGCCTTATACCTCTCAATCTCCCTTTAAGCATCTTATTTGGCCATAAAGATCTATTTCCATCCAATAGGCTTGCAATCAGTATGTAATTCCACTAAATCCCACACATTGTTCTGGTGTATCGAAACCAATTTGTTTTTCATACCTTTCATCCATTCCAAAAAATAGGACTTGAAATGGCTCCCTGAAAATTAGTCAGATCATTGACATCAAACTCATGCTCCTGCAAATACACCAAATAATCACTTGCAATTGTTGGTCTGCTAGCCTTCTGAGATCTCCTCAAAGGTAACTTTTTGTTTATAATACTTGGTTTCCTGTCTTCTACTAATAGAGCACTTGGCTCTCTAGCTTCCAACATTGTTCTACTATTTTTCATACTGGATCATTCTCTCAAAGAAAGTGCTATTAGAATAACATGTTCCTTTTGAAGAGAGATATCACTTGATTCTTCTCTCCCACTATCAAAATGATCCTCAAAATATACGACATGATCTGATTTAATTACCCCAATAGTGTGTGTTGGACAGTATAATATGCTATCTCTGAAGCCACTAAAATATCCAAAAAAGTAACCATTGACAGCCTTTAGATCAAGCTTCTTTGTAAATGGATTATATGACTTCATTTTAGCTTTAAAACCCCAAACTTGGAAATGGTTAAGAATAGGCCTTTTTCATATAGCCATTCATATAGGGTTTTAGGTACAAACTTACTAAGGACTTAACTTAAAATATACACAGTGGGTTTTAAAGCATGACCCCAAAGAAAGTATGGTAAAGTGGAATACACTAACATATATCTCACCATGTCTATGAGCATGCGGTTCTTCCTTTTTGTAACTGTATTTTGTTTAAACATTCCAAGCATAATGTAACTAGCCTTAATTCCAAGATATCTCACAAAAGGACCAAGATTTCTACTAGTTTCATCATATCTATCATAATACTCATTACCTCTATCAAAATTGATTCACTTAATCTTCCTTTTAAGTTTAAGTTCAATTGAAGTCTTAAATCCTTTAGAAGCATTTAATAATTCTAGCTTTTTAGTATGGAGTTCCACCTAGCTAAATCTTGAATAATCATCAATGAAGATGATAAAGTACTTGTATCCACTCATAGAGCTTAGTGTCATATGCACACTAACATTAGTGTGAATAAGCTTTGGAACATCTTTTCTTCTAATTCTCTTTCCTTTTCTAGCTTTACCAGGGAGTTTTCCCTTAATGCAATCAACACAAGTATCAAAATCAGAAAAGTCCAAGTCATAAAGAATTCTTTCTTTTATCAATCACTTCATCCTTTCTTTGGAGACATGACCTAGACCTCTATGCCATAACATTGAAGACTCTCATCAATTCTACCTGTTTTGTTTCCAACCACAACATTTATAGAATATGCAAACTCTTTCATTTCCTAAATGGCAACTGTATTCACAGGTCTAAGGTAACAATTAAAGTCCAATTCCTTCTTATGGAAGGTACATAAATAGTGTTACTTAACTTTAAAATATGATTACAAGATAAACTTAAGGCTGCTACTCCTATATGCTTTTCTTTTCACTTTTCTCCATTTCCCAACTAACTATCAGGTCTTCATCACTTAACTTCCTCTTGTTTCTCATTGCCTGTAATGAATTTGTAATGTGAATGGTTGCATTAGTGTCTGGCCACCAAATGTTTGATGGAATGTCTACAACATTAGATTCAGAAAATACATTGGAGCTAGAAGAACACCTTATTTGTTCATTTTAGCAAATTTCTCAAGCTTAAAGCATTCTACCTTCTTATGCTCGTACTTCTTATAGTACTTATAGTTCCCATTTAATATAGACTTCTTAATCTATAGTGTTATGCACCCATATAAGCTTTCTTATTTTCTAAATTAGGTTTCCTTTTATTATCCTTTTAGTGTGACTTATTTCCATGCTTGGCACTTGGTCCATGTGAAATGAAGTTAGCACTATGAACCTTCTCTTTCTTCATATCATCTTCTACTTGACTAACAATTAAGATCATTTTATTGATATTCTATTCACCATTTTGGGTGTGATATGATGTCTTGAGAATATCATATTGAGTAGGGAGAGACTCTAAAACATGTCATATTAAATAATTATATTTGAAGTCTACTTTCATGGCCATCAAACAATTATAGTAGTGCACAAGCTTCATGATATGCTCACTGACTCCATTAACACTATCATAAGTAGTCTTATCTAGTAATGAAAGGTAATATCTTTTTTTAGCCTTGTTGAACTTCATAAATTTCTCCACCACAGAGTCCATAAAAGCTTTGGTATTTGGAGAGTCAGTAATGCTTTGTCTGATGGTTTTATCCATAGTACACTTTATAACCATCAAGCATATTCTATTAAAGTGTGTCTACTTATTATGAAAAGCCTTTCGCACAACAATAGAATTATCATTTATCATCGACTCTTCCTTTCTCAATGTCAAATCCAAGTTAGTATTGCTTGATATAATTTCAACAACTCAGCCTAGTCCTCACAATTGGTCCCATTCATCATTTTTCATGGAAGTTAATTGCATAAGTAATGAAAGAAAATTATAATTTGTGAAATTCATCATAAATTTCCAAGATGCATGTTTAATGTAGTCATGTTATAATATTTCCTCAATAATTATAGAATTCCTAAATAGTATCATCCTACAAAACCTAACATTAATAGGGTATTTAAGATTTTGTAATATGATACAATTATCAAATTTCATATTCCTAAAATTTAATACCAATAGGGTATTTAGAATTTTAGAAACACAATAGTTAACACTAACTCTCATGCTATTGCCAACAAACTACATTAATAATATCAAATTGATATGATACATATATTATTAACATAACACTATCCTAGATACTAGGCTAAATAATTTTAATTTTCATTAGAATTTCATGCAACTAGGCCCATGATAGGTGGGCACACAACTACGTAAAATTTCATGGCATAATGTGAGCTATTTATAATTTCTATATAATCATAATATCAAACATATAATCATGTAAAATTAATGCAGCACTCAAATAGTAACATGTTACATTGGAAAAATTTTATAAAGAAGATCAATATGTAGAAATTATATGATAAAATTTTTAGGCCAAAAAAATTATAATTTAATATTTAAAAAATTAGACAAAAATTTAAAAAATAATTTTTATTTTCAAAAAAATCATAAAAAATTTTGCTTCAAAAAGTGAAGGCTGGAATTTAAAACGCCACCCTAATAAGCCAGTTCATGGCCTGCATGTGCCATTTGTGCGCCCGGGTATCAGCACTAGTGAGCTAGCTCCATCTTCACCCATTTTCTAGCCATTCAGGTTTTCAAACTAGATATGCAACCTAGTTCAAATTGATGCATTTTTACCCAAATTCTTGTATGGGTTTTCATCTTAAAATAAATCTAACATTAACCTATTAATTAATTTGATTAAAATTGGAAAATTTTGTTTCAATTTTGGCCAAAAATACCCAAAACGTGATTGTGTCTTCTTCTAAAAAATTTTCTTTCAAAAAATTGTATACACACTAGTTTTAATCAAATTAAATTGTGGATTTTGTTTAGTGTAATGATTTGAGACAAAACCATGAATCAATTTGAAGAACATAACACAAATTATGCCTAATTTAATGAATCTTATTTGAGAAAAACCTTGAAATTTTGAATTCATTGTTCTTTTCAAACACAATAAAATACACATAGATTTTAAAATCTATTTATGCATAATATATCAATAATATTCAAAAAAATTGTTCATATAAAATTATAGATAATTTTGCTACAATATTATAATTTTTTTTTCAGTCACAACTTTTATTGATTTCAACAATAATACAATATAAATAATTTCAAACTAAATTTGCATAATATTTAATTATGCAATTGTTGACATCAAAATCCAGTCAACTGGTTTGAGTTCAATGTCACCCCTAACTGCAAGTAGAATATAGCAGAAAATAGAAAAGAAGGATAATAGGAGAGAAGAAAGATAACAAACACCTAGAGTTTTATCGTGGTTCGACTAGAAGCAAGTTAGCCCCTACGTTCACGTTGATTTTGATTATCTACTAAAGATTGTTTCACGGTATTTAGATATAATGGCAGCGTTCTCTCACAGTGCTTTCTCTGTATTCTAGCAGAGTTTCCGCATACAAGTTCTTCTCTCTTTTTTACAATGGCCACCCCTCTCTATTTATAGAAGGGGGAGGATTACAAATGTAAATTTACAAATAGCAGAATGATTATTTTTGTTGCACAGGGCATTTAATACTTGACGTCGGGTAATTAATGCTAGCAAATCATTGTCGAACTTCCAGGGGCTGATGTGTCAGTTTAGAGGCTAAGCTGTTAGCTAGGGACGTATGCCCTTGATTGTTGACTAGATTTCATACATGCATCTGGCTCGCTAACCTCGTGACCTGGCAGTGTATGGGTGGATGAGCTGGAGGTTCTAGCTGACTTTGTTGTTCTCACTCGATCATTCTCCTCGAGGATGGCTGGAAGGACACCCCATTGGTTGATGAGTGCAAGGTCTTCTCAATGAGCTGCTTTCCTGGCTGTGATTTTGCTCATTATCCTCAGCTCGCACCTAATGTCTCGTTATCCTCATTGAGTGACCTCTAGCCCCTACTTGTGCCTCTACCTGGTTAGCTGCGCCTCTAACTGGACTTTTACTGGCCCAAGTCATACTCTCCAAAAAATGCCCATAACATAAGCCCCCAACTCTCAACTTGCTTCATGGGCTGGGAGTTGCAACTGGTAGTCAAAGTCTCTATTTGTAGTCTATCAAGTGGATAAGTCTTCATGTTCAAATTGTCATGTTGTCTTTTCTATTTTTCAGACTTTCATTTCCTTTGCTTTAGGCCAAACTTCTCACTGTACATAATTTGCAACTGTCGATGTGGTGATCTCATTTTTTGGATCATCCGATCCAGAGCAGCCAAATGCTCTTTGGGTCATTTGATGAACTTGGACTAGTTTATAAAAGCCTGAGGGGCTCTTCTTGTCTCTTTGTGAGATTGCCTGATGGATGCTTTAGTTATGCACTCTGCATTTCTAGTAGTTTAGCTTCTGGTGAAGCTTTTTAGGGTGCATATGGTCCATTGCAAAGGTTTTAGAGGCACAAATGGCTTGTTACATGTGACTTCCCCGCATAGCTCTTCCTACTAGCTCCTGGGAAGTTTTGTGCAAATCTAGGATTACTTCCTCATGGTTCCTTTGTGAGGTCTAGCCTTGTCAGCCAGACTCCTGATTCCTTTTTTAGTTGTTCTGGGTTTGAAAAAAGAAAGAAACCATTGGCTAAGAAAGGCTTTAAGTAGGAGCAACTGTATTGGTGGGAGTTTCATTTGATGGGAGTTTGCCTCCCGGAGGCTGGTTATCCCTTCCCTTGTTGAATAAATAGCTTTAGACCTTTTGCTTTATTCTTGTATATCAGATATTTTGATGTAAATATGCTTCTTTGAAAGAGGTTTTTTAATGAAACTTCAAGCATTGCATTTATATCTTTTTCCTTTACAAGCTCGTTATACTGATGATCGAATTGGTTGCTGACAGTAATATGACTAACTTCTACAAAATTATAACTTGATAATCATTATAAAGAGTGTTTAATAGGTCAATCAATACCAGTTATTAGAAATAAAATTTATATCAATAGGCTTAAGCTAATGAGCTTCAACTTAAAGGATATGGGCCGCATGTAAGACTAGTCGATCAAGTCAGCTTGCTTTAATTGGTAGGAAGCGTGAGCATTAAAATAATTTTGAGGCCAACTATAAATTGTATGGTGCTCGAGCATTGTTGTTGTCATGAGGCTGGATTTTCATGCAGGATGCATTGACACATCAGTTTGTGTGAAAGCTTGGTGCTTACAGCACTTTTCAGATGTGAAGCCTTAGAATTGCCTGCACAAGATTTTTGTGCATGAAGCACTTCTTGGATGCGAGGTCTTGAAGTTACCTGCATAAGGTTTTTGTGCGTGGAGCACTCCTTGGACACGAAGTCTTAGAATCGTTCGTGCAAGGTTTTTGTGTGTGAAGCACTCCTTGGGCGCTGCTCGTGTAAGATTTTTATGCATGGCTAGCACTTCTTGGATGCGAGGTCTTGAAGTTATCCGCGTAAGGTTTGTGTGCGTGAAGCACTCTTTGGATGCAGCTCGCATAAAACTTTTATACATGAAGCACTTCTTAGACGTGAGGTCTTGAGGTTGCTTGCATAAGATTTTTATACATGAAGCACTCCTTGGATATGGCTCGTGCAAGATTTTTGTGCATGAAGCACTTCTTGGATGCTAGGTCTTGAGATTGTCTGCACAAGATTTTTGTGCGTGAAGCACTCCTTGGACGTGACTCATGCAAGATTTTTATGCATGAAGCACGTATTGGATGCAAGGTTTTGAGGTTGTCTGTGTAAGATTTTTTTGCATGAAGCACTCCTTGGACACAACTCGTATAAGATTTTTGTGCATGGCTAGCACTTCTCGAATGTAAGGTCTTGAAGTTATTTATGCAAGGTTTTTATGTGTGAAGCACTCTTTGGGCGCGGCTCGCGTGAGATTTTTATGTATGAAGCACTTGTTGGATGCGAGGTCTTTAAGTTGTCTGTGCAAGGTTTTTATGTGTGAAGCACTCCTTGGATGTGGCTCGCGCAAGATTTTTGTGCGTGAAGCACTTCTTGGACATGAGGTCTTGAGGTTGCCTGCGTAAGGTTTTTAGGCATGAAGCACTCCTTGGACGTGACTCGTGTAAGATTTTTGTACATGGCTAACACTTCTTGGACACGAGGTCTTGGGACGTTGTCGTAGTACAGTGATGCGCAATCTGTGACCTAGCAAGTCATTTGGTACTCTTGTTCATCTCGCGTGCAACTTTTCAATTTCCAACAGCGGTTGGTAACAATTACTTTTAGTTTTAATTGGCGTGAGCCGTGCTATCATAAGCTAGCCCTTGTCCTCTTTCAGGCTGTTAGATCATGGGTAACTAATAGACCCTTTGATCGAATGGTGAGGTTGCATCCCTTTATGAACTGAAGGGGAGTTTTCTTTCTCCTTCTCAATCGTCATTTGAAATCTCCAGAGTCCCAGTTTCTCCTTGTTCATCTATCTTTCTGGTCATTGTGATAGCTCCTTCATTGTGCATTTCCATCAGTTCCAGTCTGATTTTTAACTGTTGCTTAAGTTTTCCTTTCCAGAAACTGCTACTGTGAATTGCTTCAAACTTTCTACCTCTACAAATCATGGTAAGTCTCCTTTTTCCTTGTACTTTTTAGCATTTTTCTCTTCTGTAGGTAGTAGGAAACCTGACCGTAATTGGCTAAGAAAGATAGAACTAATAGGTAGAACTCATTTGGATATTTTAGCTTGTTTGAACCGGTATAGTTGGTTTACTGGTAGGCCTTAAGGCTTTTGGATATTGCTTTTAGCCTCTCAGGATTCTAGGATTCAGTTGTTGTGTCTTCTCTGTTTACCGTAATCTAGGTTGTTGATACAGTGACTTAGGGTGTACATGGCCTGTAGTGTAGGAGTGTTGTCAGTCTTGGTCTTTGGGACAATTCGCTCTCAGCGGCCTAATTAGCCTTTTTTCTTTGTGTAAATGGGAACAGGTCATGTACGTCGCTGTCATCTCATTAGGAACAAGGATGACGAACCAGCTTCATCCCAAAGCGCGGGAGTTGTATGACATGTTGGTGAAGTGACCTTGAGTGAAATGGAGGTCGCTATGGAATTCAGTGCCCGATCGAGCCACCATAAGGCAACATTCAGATCGCCAAGCATTCAAGTTACATACATCAACCATGCACCTTTGTGATGTTTGATCTGCAATCGAATCGTATTGGATCCCTAAAGGGTGCAGTGCTATGATTCCCGCTTTAAGTGATTATGCTCCTCATCTTCCTTAGGCTTTTATTGCTACCGGCCTCCCACATCTCACGGCGGGACTTAGATTTCTTATGCAGCCATTCATTGTTAACTTTTTAAATAAAATAAAACTCAGTCCATACCAACTTACACCAAATTCCTATACTTCACTTATCTCATTAACCCTCATCCATGTGGGCAACGACCTTCCACCACTATCTCTCGAAACTTTGTGCTACCTGTATGACCCTAGGTGCGTGAATTTGAAGGATGAACTTTATTATCTCTCAGCTTGATAGACACCATATAAGAGTATCCTACCGATTGGAGACGCCAAGGGAAGATCCAATGCAAGGCGCTATAAATCTCACTGGTTCTACATCTCATGCCCCTCGTTGCGATACCTTAAGAATTTTGACTTCATTCTCGTTTCGGGTAGGTAGATGATGCGATTGTCGCGGCCGAATCAAATTAGAAATTTATAATACCGGATTACTCTACTCTACTTGTAGCATAATGCAATACCAGATCGAACCCAAAGATCATTTATGAATGTTATCAATCAATTAAGAGATGCAATTGGGGGGGTTAGTAGAATATAAACCTACAAAAACTACACTAACACTACCTAAAACATACAAACAGAAACTACCACAACAACACACACCAACCAGCCAAGGAAACTAGCTACACTTGAGACCAATGCTTCCTAAATCACTAAACATGCATTCAATTATTGTTAACTATAACAAGAAGTCTTGAAATGATTAATAAACCTATCCTAAGTAGCATGGATTCAGCCAGCAAAATAACCTATCAAAAGCTTGATAAAATTGCTTAGTTTTCCTATCCTCTTCCTAAAGTGATCATGAAGCCACAATCATATAGTTATCCAAACAAAATAAAGCCATTCCATTCAGAAAACTCAATAAACACAAAGAGGAGAAAGGAGAGACTGACCAACAAGTGAATGAGCAATAAACTTTAAGATCTCCATATTAAATCTCAAATGTTGCAGCCTCTTGGATTGATTACAGAAATTAGCCTTCCATGGAGGCTGAAAAACACAAGAAAAATACATAGAAAAGGGGAGAGCAAAAGCTTGCTCTTAGCCCCCATAAACTAGCCTAAAACACAGAGAAAAATTGAATGAAAAATGAAGCCAAAGGTCCTCCACAAAATGGTTCTACCCGAGTTCAAAAGGAAAGCTATTCTGCTAACTTGGAAAGTAGGCTGACAGTTATTTTGCTGGCTACTTCTGCATTTGCATGCTAAGCCTCCTTGTAGATTGCATTCCCTCCTTTTTCTACTCTTTTTTGTGTCTCTACCTGGCTGGGTTTTTGTTGGATTAAATGATGTTGCAATGGGCTCAAAAATCATGCCAATTGGGGCCTTAAAACTTCACTTCTGCAGGGCCTAATTTTGTAGCTTCTCTGCCTCCAATTTGCAGCCTATTTTTGATGCCTAATTTGATCATCTCAGCATGCGAAGTGTTCATATGAATTGTGTATTTATGTTTAGCTTCCATTTGGGCCTAATTTCACGTCAATTGGACCTCTATAACTCAAGTTATGGCCTTCTGAATGAGCAGAGGTCAGCTGCTCCGGATAGGGGCTGGATAGCATTTTGATATCGGTTTGAGCTTCAATTTTGGATAGCCAAACATGTGATTAAGCTTTTTCAATCTTCATGAAACTTGTAAATGTATCTCTTAGCTTTCCTTCAAGACAAAAATGACATCAATTGGATAAGTGTAGCTTAAGATATGCTCAGAATACAGAAACTGCTCAATTATGGCCTATTATGCAGAATTTGCAATATGATGCCAATTGACACTAAATCACAAATATACTCTAACATAGCTGGAAACATGTCATTTTAGACCTTAAAATGCTAAGTATGAGGACAAATAAATGTGTCAAATATTGTGTTATC
>JANHAO010012677.1:0-16245 GCA_026873985.1 Saraca asoca | reverse complement strand
TGAGTTATGTCATGTGTATGTTAAGGCTTGTAGGGAGTTTCCTGAAGGAAAGGGATTCCTGATGGTGACCTTCTACGCCGGTCACAGACCTCGGATTTGGGTCGTGACAAATGATGAGTATATTTTCATGGTAGCATATTTTGATACTTATTATTATGTTATTGAATATCATATTTTCAATCACTTGATTTTCTTGTTGAATTATAGTTTTCAAATGTATATTTAGATTATAGCTATAGGACGGGTAAGCATATCTTCATGACTATATATATATATATGTATACTTCCGAGCATGATTTATAAATGTTATTTTAGGTGTTCATGAAAGTGTTTGCTCACTGAGTTTCTATGAAAATCACTCCTTTCTTCTCAATATTTTTCAGAGCCACAGAATACTCTTACCATCCCTCCATCTTACACTAATACGGGATTTGCTCCTTGATCAAGTGGATCATTACTGTGGAGTACACAAGTATATGAATGGTGGAAATTTGATGGTAGATGGTAGGATTGTATTTTGCATGTGTATGATTGTTGGATGCCTAATAGCATATAGGTTGTATAGTCTAGGCCATTGCATTTTATTATGTTGTTTTATAGGTTATGATGGGTGTGTAGCCCTTTTTGTATATATAGGTCTTGTGCCTGGACATCTAAAAAATAGAAGAGGTTTTGCTAGATTTTGGTAGAAATGTACATGAGCATATTTAATTGTGTTGGTGTAGTTATGTGCCTTAACATGTTATTTTGCATAAATAGGCTTGTAGGCGGTTTCCTAACGGTGACCTTCTACGTCGATCATGTCCTATGGGTCAGGCATGATAGATTCATTATAATCCAAACTGTAAGCCAAACTAAAAATTTCCTATATGTGGGAAATCGTATGAAGGCTCCAATTGAAGGCATAGGAATTTATCATTTAGTTTTAGATATTGGTTATCATTTAGATCTATTATAGACACTTTATGTACCTTCAATTTCTAGGAACCTCATTTCTCTTTCAAAATTGGATGTTTATGGTTTTGTTTTTAATTTTGGACATGGTTGTTTTAGTTTATATAAAAATTCTAGACTTATTAGTTCTAGTATTCTTACTAATGGTTTATATAAATTGAAATTTGATGATAAATTTGCCAAATCCTTGCTTGTCATGATTCAAAATATTGGAGTTAAGCATAATATGCTTAATGAATGTTTAGCTTACTTGTGGCATAAGCGTTTGGGTCACATACCCAAATAAAGACTAGAAAAATTGGTAAAGAATAAGATTTTACAAAATCTAGACTTTCCTAATTTTGGCTTATGTGTGGATTGCATTAAGGGAAAGCAAACCAAACATAATAATAAAAGAGCCACAAGAAGCACTTAACAAAATGGTGTGGTAAAAAGGTACAATTGCACATTGATGGATATGGTTAGGAGTATGATGAGTAATTCATCATTACTCAAATCATTGTGGATTTATACAGTAAAAATAGCAGTGTACTTGTTAATAGGTTCCGAGTAAAGTAGTTCCAAAGTTCCTTTGAAGTTGTAGACAAATAGGAGACCCAATTTAAAACACCTACATGTTTGGGGTTGTCCAACAGAAACAAGAGTTTGTAATCCATGTGAAAGAAAGTTAGATTCTTAAATGATTAGTGGTTACTTCATTAGTTACTTAGAGAAATCTAATGGTACTATTTTATTATCCTAACCATAGTCCAAGAATAGTAAAAATTGGTAATGTAAAATTCCTTGAAAATGGTGAAGTTAGTGGGGTGAGGAACAATAAAATGTGAACATAAAGGAAGTCAAGGTAAATATTCCTTTATCTGTGAATGTTCCTTCACCCATTGTTGTTCAAAAGATGTTCCAGTTGTTAAAGAACATCATAATAGCAATGAATAACATTTGAATGATGAAACATCCTTTGAAGAGACTAACTTACAAAGACCTAATGCAAATGAGTTACAAGAAATACCTTTGAGAAGATTTCAAAGAATAAGGAAATTAGCTATTCCAAGCAATTATGAGACTTATTTGCAAAAATCAAATCTTGATATTGGAATTAATAAAGATCTAGTTTTGTTTTCATAAGCCATAGAAAGTGATAAGTCAAAAAAATGGATTGATGCCATGAAAGAAGAGTTAAAATTCATGTATGAAAATAATGTATGCGATATCATTGAATTGCCATAAGGTTCCAAATGAGTTAGGTATAAATGGTTCTTCAAGACCAAGCATGACTTGAATGGCAATATTGAACCATATAAAGCTAGACTCATTGCTAAAGAATGCACTCAAAAAAATGGCATTGATTGCAAAGAGACATTTTGACTTGTCTCAAAGAAAGATTAATTATGTATTATTATGGCATTGGTGGCTTATTATGATTTAGAGTTACACCAGATGGATGTGCAAGCAGCTTTTCTAAATGGAAACCTTGAAAAGTAAGTTTATATGGACTAACCTGAAGGTTTTTCAATTGAAAGAAAAGGTTATTTGGTTTGTAAACTTAAAAAATCAATATATGGACTTAAACGGGCTTCCAAGAAATAGTATATTAAGTATAATGATACCATCACCTCTTTCAGTTTTGAAGAGAATGTATTGCATATATTGAAAGATCAGTGGGAGAAAAATTCTATTTAGTCCTATATGTTAACGATATCTTGCTTGCCACTAATAATTTGGGTGTGCGGCATGAGATAAAAGACTATCTCTTAAAGAATTTTGAAATGAAAGATATGGGTGAGGCATCCTATGTGATAGCAATTAAAATATTTCATGATAGATCACAAGGATTGCTAGAATTATCTCAAAAAGCCTATATTGAAAGAATTCTAGAGAGATTTAATATGGAAAAATATTTTACTGAAATTGTTCCAATTTAGAAAGGGGACAAATTTAGTCTTATGCAATGTCCAAAGAATGATGTAAAATGAAAACTAATGGAATCAATATTGTATGCTTCTATTATGGGAAGTCTAATGTATGTGCAAACCCATACAAGACCAGATATTAGTTTTGCAATTAGAATGCTAGGCAGGTATTAAAATAATCTTGGAATTGATCATTAGAAAGTTACAAAGAAAGTTTTAAGATATCTTCAAGGCACCAAAAATTACATGCTCATGTGTAGAAAAACTAATCACTTGGAAATGACTAGTTACTCAAATTTAGATTTTGTGGGATGCATTCATAGTAGAAAGTCTATTTTTAGTTATTTGTTTCTTCTTGGAGAAGGAGTAATATCATGAAAAAGTACTAAGCAATCTGTCATTGTCTCGTCCACTATAGAAGCAGAATGGAATGTTTTGAAGAGACAATTCATGCATTAAGGCTGTGGAATTTCATTTAGGACTTAGGGTTGTCGACATTATTACCAACCTACTGAAAATTTACTACGATAATTTTGCAGCAATGTTTTTCTTCAAAAACAATAAATACTCAAGAGGTGCCAAGCATATGGAATTGAAGTATTTTACCGTTAAGGAGAAAGTTCAAAAATAAAGAATGTCTATTGAGCATACTGGAATAGATCTCATGATTACAGATCCGTTAACTAAAGGTTTACAACCAAAGACATTTAAGGAATATGTACAGAGAATGCATCTTAGTTGTCCTTTTTAAATGATGTACTAAAGCTGATACTCTAAGCTCACTTATAAGTTTCTGATATATATTATTTCTAGTTTCTAGTTATGATATGCACATTATTGTGTTTTGATATGTTATAACATGAATTGTCTAGAGACATTACTGAGGACCATTATGAAATTATATGTGTTATTTATAGGCCTAGTATGGTACAACGTAGGTGTTTGTGGTATATGGAAAGGAATATGTTAAGTGATGAATATACAACCACCATAACCCACATTTAATGTTTTATCATATTGTGGTATATGGGAGAATGTTAAATAGTTACCATTTGATAACTTAATAAGTGGCTTGAAATTAAAGGGCTGGGACTAACAAGTTACTTCTTATAGTGGAAAGTAATTAATAAAATAAATATCATCCATCCATTAATTAAAAAAAATGATAGGAGACTTTTGATATATGTAGATCATAAATAAAGCACATGTATCTAGATACATGAATTTTAAAATACAATGGATATACATAATCAATGAATTTGAACATGTATCTAGATACATGAATTTTAAAATACAATGGACATACATGATCAATGAATTTGAACTCTTTTGAAAACCTAAAAAACTCATGAACTTAGACAATAAGAAGGTTTTAATAATAAATAATACTTGATGGATGCATCAGATTAAAGGAAGAGTTACACACACACACACACACACACACACACACACACACACATATATATATATATATATATATATATTGGTCCTCTCTCTATCCACAATAGAACATGTGAAAAGTCCATCAAAATTGAGCATGTTTTAGAAAGAAAGGGATAAAGAGAGAGAAACCTATATTCGCAAGTGACATCTACAATTCAATGGCTTCATCATTCTTGAACCAAGGTATGTGAAAATTATAGATCTCAAATATCTCTTTTTAAGAATTAGAGGATCAAAGTTTTAATTTTGCATTTATTTAATCTAATTTGTTTTTAAATAATTTGAATAATAATTCTATTACTCTAATTTCAGTTTTGGATTTATGTGTAGTACTTTTAATTTTTTTTAAAGAAAAATTTATGTAGATCTCAAATTAGATAAGAGGTCTGTATAGTTTCATTTAATCGTCCTGAATATGTAAGAGTATTTTTTTCTCTTTAACTAATAAATCAGTAGAAATTAATTCAGTTTAATTGAATAATTAAATTAATACTATTATTCTTTTTGGAACTAAATTTATACAAACTAAATTAGTGAGAGCTCAAACTAAAGAATTGTTTAATTTATACAAGAAGTAAGTTTTTATGGGAAATTGAACTTCCCAAGAAGTAAGTTCCTGTGTGAACTTTTCAGGCAGTACTAAGGGAAGTAGAACTTCCTAGAAAGTAAATTCCCATGTCGTATTTAGTTCTATCAAAATGAATAAAATGTTTTACAAAAAAGTTATACTTTTTTGTGTAAATTTTTAAAAGAGTACTATTGTCACTATTTAAATTTTATAAGGATAATTTTGTATTTCGTGGAAAGTAGAACATCTTAGGAAAGACAACCTCCTCCATTTTTTGAGTTAATAACCAATCAAACAACTTAAACATTTTCCATTTCCTAAAAATTTGTACTTCCTATGAAACTTTCTACAAACCAATGACTTGTAAGTGTTTACTCGAATGCATATATTTGCTAACCTCTAGTTATTGATATTCTATCACATATGCAATTCTAGACTTAAATGTATACAATTAATTGCAATTAGAAATTTCTTAAACAAATAAGCATATCATATTAAAAAAATACTTGCAATATATATATATATATATATATTAGAGGCATTGTAAAAAAATATTTGACAAAAAATATTATTAAAAATAATTAACTAAAGGTACCACAATATATATAAAAATAAAATATTAAAAAAATTAAAGCATTATAAAAGAAGTGTGTTTACCTAGGCTGTTTGAAAATAGAAACACATTTCTCTTTTTGTTTTAAAAAAAAAAGACAATACTCATTTAAAAATATTGACAAAATAAAAAGTTACAAACAATCAAATATTTTTTTTTTAGTAAATAAGTCTTAACAATTGCAAGAGGCAGAGGCATACGAGGGCTGGCAAACAGAGAAGACTAACAAACTTGGCCATTAAAGTGAGAGATACATGCTTGGTTAGATGACATCGTTCTTATATACATGTATACATTTATTTTTATAAGGTAACATTAATTAAGAAATAAAGGAAATTAGGAAAAAAAAAGATTACTCAAATTTATGTTATTATGTCATGGTTATATTTTTTTATTATGTTAATTGAAAACACTCATACTACAATAATAATACATGATTAATTATTTTTTAAAAGGCTAAGCATGATTAATGGTATCTTATTTGTGATTAACCTTAAATGACAGTTATAAGACATGATTAGTGAGGTGCTGCTTATGATTAGTTCCTATATGATAATGGTAGAACATGGTTATTGACACTTTACTTGTAATTAGTTCTTCAATGGCAATAATTAGACATGATTAATGTGATCTCATTTGTGGATAATTCTTAGATAGCAATGGTTAAGCATGACTAGTGACAATAACAGAATTATTTTTTTATTTGTATAATGTATAATAGTGAAAATCAATTTTGGTAATATTTAATAAGTTGCTTGATTTAGTTAGTTGATAATTTTAGTAATTTAACACATAAAAACTTTAATAATTTGGAGAGAATTAATTTGATATATCATAGTCTAGCATAATTTTTTATTTATGGAATATTCAAATAGTGAAAATCAATTTCTGAGTTTTAGTTTCAAAGATATTTTTATGTTACGAGAGTGATTACATGAGATTGTGTTTTTCAACTATGTTGAAATAATGTTTTTTTTTAATTTTTTAATGTGTTTCTAGTTATTGGGTTTATGACTTATTTGAATTTAAAAATAAATAAATTTATATGAATTGGAAAACACTTGACCCAGCTTGTTTTTTATTGATGGTAGGTTAAAAAAGAGCTCAAAAAACAAAATTAGAATAAATTTAAGTTTACTTTGCAATATTTTAAAAAATACTATACTAAAAATCCTTTTCATACAAATAATATGTGATTCTTTATTGGCATGTTAGTGGAGATATTCATATCTAGAATTTTAGTCTAGTGCAAAAGAAATTTGATAACATAAACATGCACAATCTAAACGCATGTGGTCTATATTTGTAAATCATATCATGAAGAAGAGATTGGATTACTTTAATGAAGCTTCTTCCATTGAGCGCAAAAATGATTGTGTAAGTTACATAAGATCAAATTAAGAATTTTAAATAAAAAAGTCACTCATTTAAACTATAAAATACAAATTATATATACTCTTATACTTTATTTAATGTGTAAAAATACTCCATAATTTAAAAATGAATAGTTTAATATTTAAACTTTTAACTTGATGTGATTTTTCCTTTTTTCTATTTTTCCATCCAAATCCTTAATAGAAAAGCTTTCTTCCTTCTCGAAATAAAACAGAGCCAGTAAAATTTAAATATGAAAATAATAAACAGATTATCATTGCCATAAAGACTTCCACAAATAAAAACAAATTTCTATCTAGCTGAATAACTATAGAAGAGCAATGAAAGTGATGTTGTTCTTATTTTTACTAAAAAGAAGATATAGAACAAGAAACAAGAGGCTAGAAAGAATGAAGCCAAATCTAAAGAATTAGGATACGAAAAGAAGAAATTGAATCCAAAGAGGAAAAAAAAAAAGCAACAGAGCTACACAACCAAAGATAAAGAATAGCAAAATAGCAGGTTGGTTATGGTGATAATAATGAAAAATAAAATTAGTAATACTGATAATGCAATAGTGATTGGGTTAATTAAAGAATGGCCATTTGAACTTTTATGGGCTGGTATGTATTCCTGCATCATTATTGATTTTTGAGAGATCTGGATGGGTGATTTCTTTTTTGTTTTTGAAGTTTCAAAGTGTTGTCGCCATGTGCTATTTTAGTGGAACGAAGAATTTTTCATTAGGGATTTGGATAGAAGAACAATGGAAGGAATAAATTGCATCAAATTAAAAGTTTAGACACTACATTACCTTTTCTTAAATTATAGGGGATTTTTCGTATATGAAGTAAAGTATAAGAAATTATTTGTATTTTATCTTAAAATATATGCATTTGTTAACTAGTGTCACTGATTAAGAAATATTAAATGATATTGGAAATATAAAATTTATTAATAAGGATGGCATCTCTTTGGTCATGGTTATTAATAGAGTTTCTTGATAAAGATCTTTAGAGTGAGGATGACTTTCTCTAATTCATACTTATTAAAGACTATCAAGGGATCAATTGAATGGTCAATCAATTTCTAAGTTATAAGAAAATATATAAAATTTTTAAAAATTTATGTTTTTTATTTAATTCAATATTAAAATTTTATAATGATTTGAATGAACTAAATAAAAACAAATGATTTTTTTAAAAAAAAATATGTATATTTCCAATGCTGCTAAATACTCTTTAAAACTAGTGACTAAAGACACTTACTAACATGACACCTAAAATATAATAAAAAGTGTGAATTAAATCTATATTCAAATTTAAATAGTTTTTAAAATAAAGGCTATTATACTAATTGATAGGTTTTAAAATATCTGATAAATCCTAATCAAGTATTCAAATCCTCTCATACTTTGTTAGAAACCACCAATTCAATAATTCTCTTCAAGATTATCATTTCAACCACACAAGTTACAACGATGGCATTTTTTTTTTTTTTGTCAGAGCAGCAAGATTAGGGCACATATCAACACAAGTATTGACAATTTGGGAATAAAAAATCCGTCAAACCTTATACTATATATGATGGATTTTTTATTCTCATGATACATTGAATTGAAAAGGTTTTATGCAACCTTTAAGATGTTGTTCACTAAATTAATTATTATCTCAAAACTAAAATGAAATATTCTTATGTTATAAGAGATTTATTTGTTCTGTTTGCAATAATTCAACATGTAATCTAATTTTTTAGAAATCAAGAAGTTTATGGACATTATCATAATGTCCTTATGAGGTTATTATGTTGGTGAATAGATGGCTGAGAGAGTACTTAATAGGTGAAATTTCTATATCAAACAAAACATATTATTTTGTAGTTTTGGACTCATAGAATGTTAATGCTATCCAATCTATTATTGTCATGAGAGATAATATTGTGATTTTTCAAGCGGTGAAGCTCAAATTTAGATGTCTTTTTATCAAAAGTAATTCTATTATGCTAACTGTGGCTTTTGAGTTTGTAGAGCAATTAAATCTTCTAACTTGTCTTCTTTATGCAGTTCGAGCTTATCTCTGGATGCTCCGAACTTCTAATAATCATATTATTTTAATTACAAAGGACCAAGTATTCAAAAGATGGATCATAAATGGAGGTTGTCTGTTTATGGAGTAGTCTAAGTTTTGATATTAACTTTTTTGCTAAACACCCAGTAATCCCATTACTAATTGTTCTTTCTTTATAGCTACTAAAAATTTACCAGGATTATGTGCAAATAAATGATCTGTATTTCCTATCCCTTAGTTGTTGTTTTTTAGTATAACATAAAAAAATTGAAAAAGCTTTATAACACATCTATGACTTTATTTAAAACTAATCCCACAAATTTAAAATAAATAAGATCAATTTTAAATGAACTTTGCTTTATGTATAAAATATTACAGATTTATAAAGAGATGCTTTATGCCAATGGATAAAAATAAAAAATAAAAAATAATCTAGTGTGGATACCCTTGTATCCATGAATTTACTTTGGAAAAACTACCATGTTGACTCAAAATTCTTCATTGCCTTCTTTTGGAAGGACAAGGACATTGCAATTGGATCAAGAACCTTAATTCAAAATCCATCCACACGTAACATCACAAACCGTGCATTTACAACATCCTAAATAGGAAATTGAATCCTATGCAAGCTCCACAGTGGATTATTGAATTACATCAGTTTACACAACTGAAATAACTAAATTCATTAATGATATTGCCAAATCATTTTTTCATTTTTTTTGTTTTCATCACACTAATCTTGTCCATAGTCATAATCATATGGCACTAAATCATTTTTCTATTATTTCATACAAGAAATGATATAAAAAAGGATACAAATTATCACTATAAGAAAAACAGAATTTTCCTACAGAATATTCTAATGAATTAGAATTCGTTGGAATATTCTAACCAATTTGTATCCGTTGGAATATTCTAACAGATTAGACAAATATTCCAACAGATTCTAATCCGTTGGAATAGTTCATAGGAAATTCCGTTAGAAAAAACCTTCCAATGGACATTCCAATGAACATGTCCATTTGAATGGCCAAAAACCAAAATGCTCCATTTTTTATTTTTTTTTAAAAAAAAATGTATTTCCAACGAACATTCTAATGGATTGTTCCGTTGGAATAAAAAATTTGAAATGTGTTGTTTTGTTAAATGGTAATTGACTTGCATTTTTAAGTGTTGACGTCGGATTTTGGTCGTATCTCAAACTCCGACCAACAGGGATTTCTTTGGGATCCTTAGCCTGTTTCTGGTTTTTTTAGGGTAGGAAGGATGGCCATAGGTGAAACAGATGGGAGGAAGAGTAGAGGGGAGGATACACGATTTTAATATAGTTCGGCTAAATCCAGGTTATACTGGACCCTACGTCCACGATAGAGATATTATTGTAGCTTATCAGGATTTCTGTTTACCAGGGATTGCCCCCTCCCCCCTCTTGGTAACATCACAGTCCTAATTATAGAGGAAGGATGAGCTTCTTGCATTAATTACAAGCCACAGTTGTATTACATCGAATTAATGAGAAAAGACATCGAAAAGACTACAATCCGGCTGTTTGCGGCGTATAGGCCGTGGAGGTGGTGCCCTTTAGGATGGCTGTAGGCTTATAACCATTGCTTGATGTCATTTCAGCCACTCAGAGGATTAGTGACCTAATGTTGGAGTTTAGTCTTCACAGTCCTTGCGGGGCACCGAGGAGACGACCTTGGTGTCTGTTTCGGGGGACCAGCGAGTTCTTGCGAGGAGGTTGGTCGTTCTTTACAAGTACCTTGTTGGGTCATCGTGTAGCGAGGTAGAGTTCACTGGAGAGGAGCTCGTTGGCGTGCTCTTGATGGTTGAACAATCTTCTTTTTTAGAGGACCTAAAGTCTGCTGTCTAACGATCATGACAAGGTTCGCTGATTCCCTTGGGCACTCATGGATCGGGCTCACTCAATCGTTTTTGGTGTACAACATTAAGATTTCCAATGGAAATGTCCGTTGGAATCCACTAAAACCCTATATCATCATCCCCTCTCCCTTTTCTGAAAAATTCTAGTTTTCTCTCTCTTTTCCCTGACCTCTCTCTCTCTCTTTCTGGAAAAAAGCCATTGTTGTGATCATAGGTGGAGCTTTCACTAAAAAAATTTGCACTTTGGTCCTTGTATCCTCCTCTTAACAATAGTCTTTAATGGCCACTGGGGTCTTCAAAAGGAGAAAAAATAGAAAGCTTTGTCAGTGGAGGAAGAGGGTGCTGTTCGGCCTCGTTAGCATTGATGGTGGCCGTCATTCTGAGGTAAGTATCAGTTGATGGTTTCAAACCTTCATCTTCTGGGTTACTTCAAGTTTGTCATATTTGAGCATTTGATTAGGAATTAACACTGTCTAATTTTGATTTTCGTGTAAAGATTCTCACAATTTTTAGTATTTCTTATAGGTTTTTGTTTGTTTGATGATGATTACTATGAAAATTTTTGTTTTTTAGCCTGTGTGGTTTGAAAGTGATCATTTTTTTTAAGAGTTCAGACTTTCATTGCATTTGTTTTTATGCTGTTGATGAGGAAATTTGATTATATCCCAAACTCCAACCAACGGGGAATTCTTCGGGATCCCAAGCATGTTTCTGGTTTACAAATGAGAAGAATAACCACAATGAAGTAAATGAGAGGAAAGAGTATAGGAAAGACACTTGGTTTAACGTGGTTCGGGCAAATCCAGATCTTATTGGACCCTATGTCCACGGAATGTGTGATATATGATCAAGATTACACTTGCTCTTTTTCTCTATTTTTACAGAGTCTTTCTTACATATCAGGCTTACCTCTCTTTTTTTCTACCGGGTATCCCATTTTATAGAGGTAAGAAGGGGACATGCATTAATTACAGGCTATAATTGTGTTACATCAAGTAATAAATGAGAAAGATAGTGAAAAAATTATAATTCGGCCACTGCAGGGTGTAGGTTGTGGAGGTAGGCCCCTTAGGCTGGCTGTAGGCTCACAACTGTTGCCTGCGTTTATCTCTGCTACACGGAGAGCTAGTAGCTTAGTGCTGGAAATCAAATTCGCGATGCCAATGAGGTACCAAGGTAGCGAGATGGCGAGCTTAGTGTTGCTACACAAGGCCAGCAGGTACATATCGCTGAGGAGGAGCTCACTGTGACGGTGCTCGTTGATGCGCTTCTAGCGGTCCAACGATCTCTTCTCTTCGAGGATGCCAAGTTCGTCACTTTACCTTGGGTCATTTTTCGTATATAACATCATTCCCCTAACTCTCAGCTTGTGCAGCGAGCTGGGAGTTTGAAAGCCTTTTCATTTCTTGATAAGTCAAAGCTCCCTTTTTCTGATATTGCCATTTCACTCCCCCAAAGCACTCACTCGAAAATCATGATTGGGCCTATCAAACGTTTTCGAGGTTATTAATACAGGTGGTTAGGGGGGATGAATCTGGACATCTCACCACGTCACATCTGGCTCTATAAAAGGAGGGGAACTTGTTGGCTCAGTCATGCTTGAGTTAAAACATGGAGTATCTTGACAAACCTCCATTGAAATTTTCTCCCTTCTCTGAGGCATGTATGGTTTGTTGCATAATTGTTCCAGAAGCTTTGTTTTCTTTGGAAACGCAGGGGATTCCCACACATATACTAGGTTACGTCCTCTCAACGCCGCCTTGGGGTGACTTTGCGATCGGTTGTGGGCCTGTCGTCTCCTGGTTTGCTCCTATCAGGAGGTACAGGTGGTCGAGGGTGAGATCGTGCAGTGCTGCCATCGATTTTGCACTGGAAGAAGGGAAGTTATGGCAGGTCATCCTCAATACACGGCCATCCATGGCATGGTCGCTGCGTCCTTTTTTTTCTTTCTTCTGAGCTTCCTTCCTTCTTCTTCTCCCCCTTTCAGTCTCCTTTTTTCTTTCTCTTCTTCTTCATCTTGCATAGCGTTCTTCTTGTTCCTTTTTTTTTAGGACATGTACTCTTCAACTAGCTTTATACTTAGGAATCTCTGATGTACTTTATCTTGTTTTGTATTCAAAGCTTTCTGATGTAAACATGCCTCACTAAGGTCTTTTAATGAATAAACTGTTACTTTGTGAACTCTTTGCTTGCTGATTTTATTTTTACAAATATATCACCTACATTCAGTGAAACAAGCTCACTGTTAATAATGTAATATAAACTAAAAATTGGAACATGTCGCTTTCAAACTGTTCCTCTGGTCAAATAACCAAGTATTAGCACAAGTAACAGAACAGATTCGCATATTGTAAGTTTACTGGTTCTGTATTTATTAAACAAGAATTTCATTAATTCATTACGCTTCAGCGATCACTAAGTCTCGCTAGTGCTCGAGCTTTTAGAGTGCCTCTGCACCTCAGTGAGCGCGCAGCTACACTAGTTAAGTGATTCGTCAATTTTTTTATGCTTCAATGATCACTAAGTCATGCTAGCGCTCGAGCTTTTAGAATACCTCCACACCTCAGTGAGCGCGCAACTACACTGGCTAAGTGATCCGTTAATTTTCTACGCTTCAACAATCACTAAGTCATGCTAGCGCTCGAGCTTTTAGAGTGCCTCTGCACATCAGTGAGCATGCTTATTGTGCTGACTAAATTAGTTTATTTTGAATGTCTCCACATTTCAACGAGCATGCCTACTACGCTGGTTAAATGAGTTCCATCAATTCTTCTCCAAATTAAGTTCCAGGAACAAGCCATGGCTGGGTCGGAGATCGTAGTTAAAGGAGACAAGGGAATGTCGATAAGGTCCATGGTGAGTTGACTGCATAAAAGCTGCGGGTATTTGCTCGATGGTTGGATACGAAGAGAGTGGGATGGGTAATGCTCAACCATTCACTAGGCGGCTTTAAACAAAATAAAGAAAATAGTTAACAACATACATACATGTGCATACAAAATAATCAAAAATATAATGCTAATAAATAACTCGGACTGAGCCCTCCGGCTCCTGGTTGATGTTGCGTTGAGAGGTTTGGGATGACTACCTCATTGGTCATGCCATATGTTCTTTAAGACATCCTCTTCCGATCAGATCTTCAATTGCTTCCCTTAAGGCTCGGCAGTTCATCGTGTCGTGGCCAACCTCATTGTGATAAGCACAGAATTCTTCCTGATTCCTTCGTTTATTAGGGATGTTGGAGGGTAGAGGAATTTCGAAGTCTTCCTTGCCTCTTTTGATCATGAAGATCCTATCTTGGGATTCTAAGAGGATGCTGAACTGTTCATAGCGCTCTGGGTACTGGGGGTGCTCGCCTTTAGGCTTCTTGAACTTGTTGGTCATCCGCTCGAAGGGGTGGTCACCTTGCTCCATATCACCTCTCCTTTTGTTTCACAAGGGATTAACCTTCTCATCCTTCCTATCTGACCTGTCCAAGCTGAAGGTCTCTTCCCATTTGATCTGCTTGGCAGCTCGCTCGTAGAACTCGACGAGGTCCTTGACCGGGGACTTATACAGGCTCTTGTATAGCTTCCCATCTTTGTGAAATCCCATTGAGATGGAAGCTAGCATGGTTTCGTCAGATAGATTCTCCACTGTGGTGGCTTCAAGTCTGAACTGGGCTATGTAATCCTTAAGCGACTCCTGTCTGCACTGGAATATCATAGCGAGGTGGCAAGGAGGGACCAGCTGCCTTTTCAATGCTCGATACTAGTTAATGAACTTTCGCTGATAGTCTTCCTAATTGTTGATCGATCAGACAAGGAGGCTTCTGAACTAGGTACAAGGTACGCCTCCCAGTGTGGTGAGAAACACTCGGCACTTGACCAGGGGGTCTGTGGTCTATAGGTCCATCTGGACGTTGAATGCATCCAGGTGCTCGAGTGAGTCAGAATTTTTGTCATACAAGGGGATGGTGGGAATCCTTAACTTCGGAGGGAGGATTCAAACTTCGATCTCTTCAGAGAGCGGTGATCATTCTTTGTGGTAGTGCCAACCACTCCGAGTCTGGAGGCGTTCCTCCAATTGAGTCATCTTCTGAAATAGCTCCTCGATCTGTAGGTCTTGCACTACATGCTGCCGGCTAGGCGATCGCAGGGCATGTTAATCTCTGTCATCCTGGCTTGGATGGCCGATCTGTCGGGTGCATGGCTGTTAGGGGACGTTTTTCGGTGCTGGTATACTGGCTTTTCCTTGCACATTTTGTGCCAAAAGTGTGACTGCTTTAGTTAATTCTCCCATCGTCTATTCAAGTTTCTCCTGGTGCTGGAGCCAGGTCTGCGGTTCTTCAATGCCATTGGCGACAAAAGTAGGTTGCACAAAATTGACCGGGAGGTCATTTACAGTGGTTCCAATGATGAGAGCGATAGACGAGTTCGTCATTGAGACATGCCCTTCTAGGGGTCACATTAGGCATTTGAGGCTCTTGTAGCTTTCCCTTTGGCCATCATGGTGAAAGAATCGACTAGAACAGGTGAGATTCCCATAGACGACACCAAAATATTGATGAGAAAATTTGGTTATATCCCAAACTTCGGCCAACGTGGAATTCTTCGAGATCCCAAGTCTGTTTCTGATTTGCAGATGAGAAGAATAACCACAAATGAAGTAGATGAGAGGAAGAGTATAGGGAAGACACTCGATTTAACGTGGTTCGGCCAAATCCAGATCTTACTAGACCCTACGTCCACAAAATGTGTGATATATGATCAAGATTACACTTGCTCTTTTTCTCTATTTTTACAAAGTTTTTCTTACATATCAGGCTGACCTCTCTTTTTTTCTACCGGGTATCCTCTTTTATAGAGGTAAGAAGGGGACATACATTAATTACAGGCTATACTTGTGTTACATCAAGTAATAAATGAGAAAGATAATGAAAAGACTATAATTCAGGCACTGCAAGGCATAGGCTATGGAGGTAGGCCCCTTAGGCTGGCTGTAGGCTCACAATCGTTGCTTATGTTTATCTCTGCTACACAGAGAGCTAGTAACTTAGTGCTGGAAATCAGATTCACGATGCCAGCGAGGTAGCGAGATGGTGAGCTTAGTGTTGCTATGCAAGGCCAGCGAGGTACAGATCGCTAAGGAAGAGCTCGCTGTGATGGTGCTCGCTAACGTGCTTCTGGCGGTCCAGTTATCTCTTCTCTTCGAGGATGCCGAGTTTGTCACTTTACCTTGGGTCATTTTTCGTATACAACATATGCCATAAGATAAGGATTTATTGCACTGTGAACCCCACGATGATGATATTGATTCTAAATTTCTTTGTGTTTATTGTTTCGTAGCTACATGTTCCACTATCTATGACCAAAATGATGAAGTTATAGCTAAATTTGATTCCATTTAATAATAGCAATGGGAAGTGAAGCTTTTCATGAATCCTAAAATGTT
>JANHAO010012676.1:0-16249 GCA_026873985.1 Saraca asoca | reverse complement strand
TTCTACTTTTGATATCTTCTTTTAATTACTTCTTTATTTCTTTAAATCTCCTCTTCTATTCTACTTTATTTCTTTTCTATTACTTGTTCTTTCAATAAATTTGGATAGTTGAAGTGTGAAGATTCTAGTAATTGAAACAGCTTCCCTATGGGATCAACCTATATTTGCCGGTACTCACTACAACTACACTGTGTACTTGCGGAATTTTACACATCAAGCTGCTACCCATAGATCTACCTATATTAGGAAAGATATTAGTCACTTCTTCACATTGAATATCATTTGGTTCATCATTCACACGTCTTAGTTAATTGAACCTTATCTCAATTCCCTCTAAATATCTTGAACAAAATGTGAGACACTCTTCAGATATGTACCCTTTAGTAATGGAACCTTCTAGTTAAGCCCTATTGCAAACATAAGACTTTATATGTCCCAAATATCTACATGAAGTAAGATGTCATTAGAAAAGAAAACAAGTTCACTTATAGGTCATAATTAAATGGACAAAATCAACAGTTACCTCTCAATAGGGTACATCCATCGATATTGTACTAGACCTCCCAAACGAAGTTCATCAACTAAATGAACACACAAATGAACCATAATGGTGAAGAATGATGTGGGGAACAACATCTCCAAATGACAAAGTGCAAGAACTATTCGATGTTGCACATTCTCGAGGTTAGCAAGGTTGAAGGTTTTACTACATATTTGTTTGAAAAATAAGCTTAACTCAACCAACACTACAGTCAATTAGTCTGGCAACACATTACATATTGCGAGGGACAATAATTGCTCTATAAGTATAGGACAATGATGGCTTTTCAACCCAAATAACTTGCATTGTTTTGAGTCGATACACCTAGAAATGTTGCTTAAATATCCATCAGGCATCTTCATATTCTTCAATCCTCTTAAGAATGCATCCTTTATGTTTATTATTGAAAAAAGAAATGGCTAATATTTTCCTTTATTAATAGGCCACAAGTCCCTTTTTATACCCATTGCCTGAAGGTCTTTTCGAGCATTAAGATGGTCTTTTGTCCTCCCAGTCTCATTCAATAATGTGTAAATGAGATTGTCGCACATGTTTTTCTCAATATACATGATATCAAGATTGTGACACAACATATTAGTCTCCCAATATGGAAGTTGGAAGGATATAGACTTCTTCTTCCATTGTTTCAAGTCAACCTTATTGTTATTTCCATGACCTTGCTTCCCTTTAGCATCCCCTTATGCTAGCTTCCCAAATGTAATATTAATGTTCTCTACTTGTCTGAAGATTTCTGTGCCTAATGGTGGTTTTAAAGAGTTTCTAAAGTCTTGACTCCTATTAAATTGAAACCTCATTAATCGAAACTTATGATTTGCTCCAAGAAAATTGTGATGCCCCTAGAAACATCATTTTCTACTATAAGGCAAATGTCATAGAATTGCATCAAAGTTACAAGTTAAGCAAGCTAATCTAGTATGTGTATTCCCGCCAGATAGGGCACCAAGCCCTGAAAATCACTAATCGTCCACATTAGTGTTGCTCGTATTTTGAACATCTCATGCATGGAGACATCGTAGGTGTCCACACCTTCCATCCATAACTCCTCCAACTCTTTTATAAGAGGTTGCAAGTAAACATCAATGTCATTCCCTGGCATTCGTTTACCCAGAATGATCATTGAGAGAATGAAATAAGTTAGCTTCATACACATCCATGGTGGCAAATTATATGGTATCAAAATTACAGGCCAAATACTGTAATTAGTACTCATGGTTCCAAAAGGATTAAATCCATCAGTGGCTAGACTTAGGCAAACCTTTCAAGGATCCAAAGCAAATTCTAGGTGAGTTACGTTAAACTTCTTCCACTTTTCAGAGTCTCTTAGATGCCTCATCCAACCATTATTACGATTCCCAGTTACATGCCAACTCACATGCTCAGCCATCTTAGAAGACATAAACAACCTTTGTTTCAGTGGAAAGTAATATAACACTTTGATAGGTTATTTCTTCTTCTTACCCACAACCCTTTCCTTCCATCTATATGCATGACATTTTTGGCATGTTTCCCTATTCTCATCCTTACCCCAATACAACATGCAATCATTTGGACAAGCATGTATCTTAGTATAATTAAGACTAAGTTTGGTGATGGTTCTCTTAGCCTTGTACAAAGAACTAAGTATCTTAGCATGCATGAATGTATCCTCAATAATTCCAAGATCATTGTTATGGTTTTATCTGTCATGCCACACAAGCACTTGATGTGGTACAATTTTATTAGAAAAGACAATTTGGAGTACTTCGTACACCCTTCATAAAGTTCTTGATTTCCATTGTTAAGTAGCTCATAAAACTCAGCTATAACTTTAGCCTCGTTGTCATCATGCATACAATTGAACCTAAATGCATCATTGATAATGTCTTCTAAAAGATGTTGGAGACCTATATTTTAGGAAGTTTCAACTGCATGTGCTCTACTAGAAGATGCTTCAGGTTTGTTGCATTCTCTGTGCCATATTCACTTAGTGTATTCCATTGAAAATTGCTTTTAAGACAAGTGATTGTTTGCTTCAGCTCTATTCAATCATTTTTTAAATTTGCAACTATGACATGGACACATTATTCTCCCTTTAACAGATTGTTGTTGAAATGCGAAATCGAGGAACTTGTTCAATCCTTCCTTATACTCATCTGTAATCCTTGACAAAGTAATCCATGATATATCCATATCTATGGTTTTAAAACACACACAAGGCATTATTAGAGGTGGGAAGAGGAGCCATAATGACTACTTTATTAGGACTAGTAAGATAAGAATTTTTAGCTGCTGGCTTGGATCTAACACTATAAAAACCTATAATTAATAAAATCAAAACTTTTTTAACAATAGTATTTAAGCAAAAAATAATAATAATAATATACCTGGTTGGAAGAAAGAAGGTTGTAGTGTTTGTCGGAGTTAATAAAGGCATAATATACTTGTAAAGTAGAAATTAAGGCTGATTATGAGTGTAGACCAGAATGACAGTTCTCTCTTTACAACTTTATTTTAGTTCAGATTAGATAGCAAGAATTATTTCTTATATTTGAATAAAACTAGATTTGAAGCAGACTATATCAGGTGAAAAGACATAAGATTAGGAATCAAGGATTGGATTTACTCAATAGAATTGTTTATAAATAGAACATTTGATCTTTTGGTGTCAAATAAAGGCTCTACCTTATTCTATGAACAAGAAAAGAATTTGGTTTAAACCAACATTACCTATGATGCCACTACCAGATGCTTCCTGAGTCAACGTTAAACCACTGCCAAATACTTATTTTCATAGTCTCATATAATATAAATCAAACAAAATGTCACTACTAGAAACTTTAGCATATGATGTCCTTTAAAATTTTAAACAGGAATCAAAAGAAAAGCAAAAATGAGCAGTAACTATCAGAGAAAAATTCTACTACTTTTGCTAGAAAATAAACTAGAAGAATAGTTACTATGTATTGAATTACAACAACTAGTGAAAAAAAATAAACTAGAAACTTATGATGTTTTATTGCCTAACAATGTTAACTTTATAATATTTAAATAAAGTAACTTATTCTACACAAATTTTAAACTACTAAAAAATAAATCAGAATCTTATGATGTTTTATTGCCTAACAATGTCAGCTTTATAATTTGTACTTACTCAACTCTAAAGAAATCACACAGCACTTCCTATGTTGTTTTTTAATAATAAAACATGTTAGAATATAAGTTTTCTTTTAAAGAATGTTGTGTTATCATGGAGTAATATCTAAGCTTCTGTAAGAAAAAAAATGTTAGAAAAGAAGAACCAAGTCTTCAAGGGACATCACCCTAAAAGTGGACTAAAATTTTAGGACCACCAAAATAATTGGACTAAAATTTTAAAGAATGTTTAAAGATAATAAATAATACCTAATGTTGTTTTAAAATATTGGATTCAGATTTAAAATGTTGTTTGTGTATATTAAATTAGTTGTTAATTCTTGTGAATATTTTATGGGTGAACTTGGAATTATAAACACCAATGCATATAGATTAGGTGGCAAAAGATCACAAACTAACTTTATGCACCCAACTTGCATTTTTAAACAAGGCCATCTCACTCCATCGGTTGCACATCTTAGAATTGAGGTTGATTATGATGAGGGAGAATAATAGTAAAGGTTTGAGCAAAACCAGTATTCATTGAGTGGCCACTGTGAAATGTCCAACAAAAAACACATGATGAATCTGCCTGAGAGTGTGTGGACCCATGATAGTCTCAATTCATCATGCAAGGCCCTAGCCACCATTCAACATATAATAGTAGATTATCAATTAGTTTGTTGAACCATTCCCCTTTGCTTATTTGGCCTTATTATCTATTCTACAAAGCAATTATCAGTTCTGTGACAAATTCCTTGTGAAGTACTTCTCTATTCTGTCTCTCTTTTTCTTTCGATCTTATTTTTCTTTATTGTCAACACTTGCCAAATCTATATTGACTTATTAAATATCAAATTTTAATCATATCTTTCTTCCAGACAAGTTTGGTAAAATCAATAACTAATTGGAAATCATTACCTTAAAAAATGAAAATTTTTATTCATGGATGTCAGCATGGGATGAGAGTCCCCTTGAATTTTGAATGCTTAGGATATAAAAAATGCTTTCAAAGTTTTCAATTGTCAAACTTAGTGTTTGTCAATTAGAAGAAATTTAAAAATTGTATTAGGTTTACATATGCTCTGACTTCATTCTCATTTCTATGTCTTATATTTGACATTTTATTTAACTCTGGTGCTAGGGAATTAATTAATATGACATCATTTTATATTAAATAGATTTTATATTTACTCAAAGGTACTAAGACTCAAATGAATCACAATGCAAATCCTTTCAATGAATTTAACAATTAAGCTAATGATTTTGCAACTCTACTACCTCATGGGTTCTTTCATGCAATGAGATGATTTAGAAAATAGGATGTTACTATTACAGGTTTCCATTTTTTTCTATTAGTAATAATTCACCTATACCAAAGATAGAGAAGACCCCTATGCCTCTACTAACGAGAATAAATCCACAATCATAAGTAGGTCAATAATTCACTGTACATAATTTCACTGAAGAGATGATAAAAGAACAAGCAGGAAATGAGTTCAAAAAGAAATTTCATCCTTATGACAACAGAAAAATCATATATGCATCATCCAGAGCAAAAAAAAGAAATAGTATGAGAAAAGTGGATGATGATTACACTAAGCGTAAAAAAAAATTAAAATAACATGAAGATTATCTAAAAATTAAAATGAGTAAAGATATCAATATTCTGCAAAAATTACTGAAGTGCGATTCTTCTTGACTAGGTTTGATTTCCTCTAGACAATAAGCTTAGGTGCAACCCCAAAAGAATTATGCTTTGTCAACAAATGCTCACGTACCTTTAGACTAGGGAGTTGATGTGGTGTCAGTAAAGTTACCACCACAATATGAAGAGGTTCAACCACGATGAAGGCAGCTACAAATAGGAAATCAAAGACACCGGTGTGGTGCTGTTAGGGTTTTGCTCCAAACTAATAGATAGAGTTCTAAACTTCACAATTGTGGAACAGAGCAAATTGAGTTAGGTATTTAACATAGTGACAGTTGTCACTTAAACTGCCGCTATTCTTAAAAATTTCTTAAAGCATTAAAGAGATTGTGTAAACCACCACTATCAAAAAATTTTAGAGACAGTTAAGTAAACTACCTCTAAATAATCATCGCTAAATAATGCCATTTTTTTGTAATGGATCTAATCGAGTGTGAAAGTCATGTAGCAAAGTATAGTGGATTGATTGAACCCAATGCAAGCAAACTTATGAAGGAATGAGACTTATAAGTAGGCTATGTTTTGTTAGCCAGGAATGAACTTGTGTGTGAACAAGATATGAGACTTGTGTCTCTTATATTAGTGGAATGAGATATTGGATGTAGGTCCATCTATTAATAGACTTCTAAAACACCAAGCAAATGTATAAGCTATAGAGGTGGCGCACACTTAAGCTACAGAGGTAGTAAGTTAAATCAAAAGCTATGCAGGGATAGTGTGCATGCAAGCTGCCAAGGCAGTGAGGCAAGCATAAGTTATAGGGACAATATCCCTAATGCTATAGAGGCAATGGATAGGTGATATTGTAAAGGTGGCAAATCCGAAAAGCTATGGGGACTGTGGCACATGAGTTTACGTCGAGATAACAAAGTAGAGTCTACAAAGGTAGAACAGAAAGTTTGCTGAGGCAACATCACCTAAGACACCAAAGTTGCAAAGTGTCACGACCTAGATCCCTGGCCTTGATCGTTATGAATATCAATCCCCACTAGCCTTTAAACTATTTCTATTGTCCATTTCTACTCATATTTACTTCAATATTTACTAATCATATTTACCTAAACTTATTTACTTAGTTGAGATATCATAAACTTATAGAGAAATAGAGACACATTGAGATATAAACATTTTTTTTATAATGTACGAGAGCATTGCCTAAATAAAGCACATGCCTTCTGGAACATCAATGTCAACGATTTTCTATCAAGTTTTTAAAAGACAAATATCTAACCAAAACTATGAGTTATCCCCTATACTACCCCATATGTCCTCATAAGGGCCAAGGCATACCAAAAAGTTAGATCAACCTATAGCTTGTCATGAAACCAAAAATATAGGTTAAACTAACTAAGTCCTCATAGGTATACTATGGTCATACTATATACAGATTTTCAAGAGTAGCAAAATATGAAAATTGATGGTAGATAGCCTGAGGATCTAACCATCTCGTGGCCATCATTAGTAAGACATTAAGTGGTTCTAAGGGTATTATTTCCACTTCATGTAGGACTTCACATCCGACTAAGTTCAGTATAATGACATAATGAAGTCTAACTTCATACGATCCTAATGGACTCTCTGTAGTGGTGGTGAACACATTCGCAGTTACTTTGATAAGGTTAACATCCATCCTTACTTTCAAAAAGTGGAATAGCTACAATAACTTGAGAATCTGAAAAAAATGGTCCATAAAAGAGTAAGTTTGGGGCTCAGTGAGATAAATCCCTATCTAACTTATGAATTTACTAACAATAAACAAATGCATATACATCATAGTAAATATAATCATATTTCATATCAAAATTAATAGACAAGTTATGAGGTTACAGAGACTAACCTCTTAATAGCATTGCACAATATTATCATTAATACATTACAAAGAACCATGATTTTCTCATGGCCTCAAGCAATCATCATCAATACTCACATTGTTTAGATTGTTTTATCATATCACTGGATCATATCATTTCAGCTTTTCATAGAATAACAATTCAAGTAAGTAAACAAAATAAATAATCAAGATTTAGATTCTCCTTGTTACTCCTTTCCATCTGTAACCCACATAATCGCTAGCCTTATCCCTCCAAGTTTCACCTCATTTCTACAATACATAATGGAATGTGTAGATCCAGGATCTGGTTCATGTTTACCATCTCATCACATCGCCCACATTTCAGCATTATCAATGATCATCCCATGTCTCATGGGGAATTTTCAAGCTTTCAAACTATATCATTTCTCATGCTAGCTAGATCGCAGAATTCACATTCAATCATAATCACATTGTCTTTGTCACATTAACATGATAAACATCAAGATTGTTGCCATAGCATCAATATATAAGCAATCAGTATCCTATCTATTCAAGGATTTAAACGATAAGATATTTTAAGATAACGAATCTTAACAATCAACTCATTATAACATCTTGGTTCAACAATAATCATCATATTGCCACGTAGGCTCTATTGTTCTTAATATAGTATAGATTGTTCTCTTAATGCTATCATATTGTGTGTAGAGTCACTAATCCATTCTATGTTTGTTTCCTAAGCAAGGTGATCCCATCTTACTACTCTTATTTCCAACATATCTTTATGTTTTTAGACTTTTTCACAATTATTTGCTTTAAAACTTAGATGAATTTCACAATCATCCTGCCTTGTTAGAGGATTATTGACAAAAGATAATTAACTTTTATTTGTCTTTCAAAGTTTTAAGAATATTGGTTGGTAAACAAAAGATAAAGTTCTCAATTGACTCTTCAAGAGTTGTGAGGAAGCATTATGATTTATAACTTTACTGGACTTATCCATGTTAATCTTTAATGAATAAAATTCAAGGGTATAATTCCTTTATATGAAGTTAAGAAATGACTTTCATTATGTTAATGTATATTCAATTCAAACTTATTCAATTAAACAATCACTAGCTTAACATATCCCATTTATATTAAAATAACAAAGAAATTCAAGTAGTTAATAAATAAGTGAGTTCCTAAACCCAATCGTACAATCCATACAACTATAGTGAAAAAGTTATAGGCCACACATCATTAGCTTATAGTATATCAGAAATATTTCAATATATTTTTCATTTCTAGGGCTCAAAATTCAAATTGTCCTTTTTGTACTAATTTTGGGATCATGCTCATAGAACCAGGATAACATTTGAGCCTTGCAGTTCTAATTAAGATTTGAATTAATTTTTGTGCAATTTGAATCTACTCTTTCTAACCATGTTTTCAATTCTAATCGTGATTTAGATCATGTATAGTTTTGGGTTTCCCGAAAGTTTGTAACTTAGAGCGAGAAGACTCATATTCAGAACTAAAATTTTATAAGTCAAATCAAAGCTCTCATATCTAACTCTCACAATTCTAATTATGATTCTACTTGAATTTCAAGTTTCTAGGCTAGCGATCATGCTCGCACTTCTAATCACACATCTAGATTCATATAACTTGATGGTACAAATGCATATTCCTATAAGGATAACACTCATTTTCTTAACCAAGCTTCATAAGCTATCTCAGCCAACCTTTAATCATAAAGAAACTAAGCCTAAAATCAAGCTTTTCCAATCATAAATCTATATTTATATTAACAACTCCAATCAAATTCAACCTATGACATAAAACCACATAATATTCATTTTCCTCAACATAAACAACAACTTAATGATTCACAATCAATTAGTTATTTTATAATTCACAAGAGAGATAAAAATTACTCACAGAAGTAGCCAAGAACAAAAGGGGTAAAAAGGATATAATAAAGTTCTTCAATGCTCTTCATGTACAGGAAAGAAAGGCATGTTAGATTCTTGGATTTTCGAGAGTTTTCTTTCATCAAGTAGTCAAATACCATTAGATTATGATTTCATTCCATAGAAACAAGCTAGAAGTAGAAGATTTGAGCCTCAAAAATACCAAATATTCATATGGGTTCAAAAGATGAATAGTAAAAATGACTAGTAACTTTTAGATTAAAAAAATTCCTAAGTCAAATTGTATTGGATAAATCAACAAGATTTTGGTGCTTACTTGAAGAAAGATGGTGTAGAGAGAAAGCTTGTTCCCAAGTTAAAGCTTAGAGATTTTGCATGAAATGCAATAAGAGATGGCGTAAGAGAAGGAAAAAGAAGCTGACCTTTGGGGAGCAAAATTGAAAAATTTACAAGTCAACTTTTACTTTAACCTCATCCTTGACAAGCTTTATACCTTTCCCTTCAATAACTTTACCAATTTTTTCAACTATGAGTCCGAATTTGACATAGTCACCAATCACCAGTGGTTTTGAATGTTAACATAATTTGGTTAAATTAATTACGTTCACAACGACTATAATTTTGCATTCATTGGGTACCTGTAGCCCTAGTTTTGAATTCTTCAAAGTTTCCTGGAAATTAAATCTCGAAAACACAGATTTTATTGTATAAACATTCAAAATAAAAAAATTTCAATTTTCTAAATATTCCTAAAATTGATATAATTTATTTCTATTATATTTGAACACCCAGTATCTTAGAATTTACAGTTTTAAAGTTCCCAAAATTTTTAAATTCACCTTTTTGACTCTTTGAAAAGTCATTTCATTATTAAATTTTATTTTTTTTTTGAAAATTTAGGGTATTACATGAAGGCAAATACCCAAAGGTTGTAGGGGAAACAAATGTACAATGGTATTTGTTCAAGAAGACAAAGCCACAAAGAAGTAAGGGAAGAGCTGAGGAGCAACAGACTGACAAAAATCCTAAAAACTATGTCATATTAAGGGTGTTATTCATCAAAGTCTCTCGAATGATATTAGCTCAATGAGATAAGCACAGAGCAATCAAAGGAAAAGCTCAAGTGGAGCAAGTTAAAAACCTATATGAAGATTTGATAAGCTAGCACTCAAAAAGAGAAACCTTCATGGAAGCTATATTAGATTGAGGTGTTAATGAGAGTATTGATATTTGAAATAGGGAATAATTTCACAAGCTGGCCTTATGAACTAGTTTGATAGGCAAACCTGCTCAATTTTAGACAAAACTTGGTGAGAAAATTAATCATGAAGAGGAGGCCTTGTTGTCCACATTTGGGAGCAAATGCACTTATTAATTATTTTTCCTAATTTTTTCTATTTTGGGGGTGTTTGTGTCATTTTAGCATCAATTATTTGTCCAATACAAGTAGAAAAGTGCATAATTGCGATCTTTACATTTTTATCTTCGTGTCCATATGAGATGGCACATTAAAAATCTTTCTAGTTAAGAAAAAAGTCCTTATGTCAACTCAAAAAAATTATGTTTATTTGTGCCATTAGAACTTTGGCTTAGAATGCTCTTTAAAGGGGGCATGTCTAATGACCTGGGTGGGCATGGTGGCACGGGCTAGGGATTAGTGTGTGGAGCTTAAAGACTTCCTTTACATACTTAAAACTATGTAATAAGGCATATATTAATGAAATGAAGTTGTCCCTCTTCTGATTTTTAAAAAGTCCTTTCTCAATGTACACTAGAGGAAACACATTCTTTAAGACTCAGTATGTGCTAATGCTTCAACTACATGCTCATGTTTGCTTATGGACATGTTACACATAGGATTTTGGTTGTATGGGTGACAAAATCCTTAATGCCCCATTTATTTATCCTAGTGTGGCTCAGATTTATTGGAAGGCTAGCATGTTGGCCAAGAGTTGGCGACATGCACCACATGGTTTCAACTATAGCACTACTGGCCTGTGACAGTAATGTCACAAGCTAGTCTTGTGAACCAATTTGGTAAGAAAACATGCTTAGTTTTGGATAAAACTTGGTGAAAAAATTAAGCATGAAGAGAAAGTCATATGGTCTAAATTTGGGAGCAAAATGCACATGTGGATTATTTTTTCTAATTTTTTTGGTTTTGGGGGGTATTTGTGTCATTTTAGCTTTAATCATTTGTCTAGTGTGAGTAGAAAAGAACATGGTTATGATCCTTACATTTTAATCTTTGTGTTCGCATGAGATGGTACATTGGAAACCTTTTGAGCTAGGAGAAAATTTCTCATATTAACTTGGGAAAAGTATATTTACTTATGCTATTAGGGCTTTAACTTATAATACTCTCTAAAGGGGTGCATCCAGTGACCTAAGTGGGCACAAGTTAGGGACTAGAGTATAGAGCTTAAAAACTCCCTCTAAACACTCAAAATTATATAATGAGGTATATATTAATGAAATAGAGTTATCCCTCTCCTTATTTTCAAAAAAATATCTTCTCAATGTACACTAGAGGCTTATTATGTGACACCTTCTTTGAGACTCGGTATACGCTAATGCTTTGACTACACGCTCATGTCTACTTACAAACATGTTACACATAAGATTTTTATTGTATAGGCAATAAAATCATCAATGCCTTATTTATATATCCAAGCATGGCTTAAATTTATTGAAAGACTGACATGTTAGCCAAAAGTTGGTGACATTCACTGCACAATTTTGGCCAGAAAGTTATTGGCCTTTAATAGTTGGTATTAGAGCTAGATTATGCTAGAAAAAGTAGATTGGGTGAGCTACAGTTGGTGGATTCAGTTGTCGAAAGCATATGTGGCTTATGAGTGAAGCAAACACTCATCGACATAGCAAAGAGATGCTACTAAGGACTTGATGAGAAGGTTGCAAGAGGTTGGAGTAAGTAATGTTGCATTTAAGGGAACGTTAATGGCATGTCGAGTGCAAGTGAGCACACAAGTTGGTAAACTTGCTGTACAGCTTGGGACATTACTTATGTGCTAATCCATAATAGCATTCGAGGGAATGCAAGCCACTTAAGAGAGTGAGTGAATTAATGGCCTATCTAGTAGGATGAAGCCTTAAGAGAAGACTTGGTCTTGGAGAGCAAGCTTTAGCACGTCCATAAAGGGCATATTAACTATCAACAAAGCAATGATCATGCTAGAAAGCTTGACCACAATAGACAGATGACACATCTATTCTAATGTGTTGAGCAAACTAATCTTATTAAAGAAGTCCAAACTCATGTTAGAGAGTATGAATTTTACTCAAAGGAGTAAACTTAGAAAGGATAAAGACAATCTTAGAGGGATCAATTGTGCACTATCATATGGGTGTAAAGAGTGAGCTATAGTGCTAATCCATAAGATTTGAGACAAAATGCTAGAAAGCTAGCATATCATAGCCACATGGCGAGTGGTAATGATACCCAATGCTCACAATTGCTCATGCACAAGCAAAGTGAAACTCAAGCTAGAATCAAAGATGCTTAATGCTCAACCCCCATTAGAGTCATTAATGTGGGAGATTCATCATAAGGATGTGCTTGAAAATGGAGCCATCAAGAGGATGCACTTTGAGAAAGAGTCATCAAGATGCTCTAGAACAAGGCTACGATGACCTAGACATTGAAGGGTGTCACTCAAAGTGTGCCAGGAAAGAGAGCACTGATCATTGAAGAAGTTGCTATAAGGGCTAAGATACTAAGGAGTAGCTATGAGGGTTGTAGGAGAAAAGCTAGCATCAACTTCAAAGAGATAGCACTTCAGTGTGTAAACCAAGAAGAGGTTATGAGGGCCAAGATGCTAGATAGCATTGACTTTGAAAAGACTGTGATAGTCAAGATACCACAAGGGTGTCAATTCAGAGAGGAATAAGAGGATCTAATTGAGTGTGAAAGTTATGTAGCGAAGTATAGTGGATTAATAAAACCCAACACGAGCAGACTTATGACCAGGGAATGGAACTTGCAAGCATACCGTAATTTATCAACCAGGAATGGACTTGAGCGTAAATAAGATATGAGACTTGCGTTTCTCACATCAATGGAATGGACCATTGGATGTGAGGCTATCTATTTGTAAATGTCTAAAATACCAAACAAACGCACAAGCTATGGTCCCCATGAAATTAAAATTAGAATAATTTTAGTCTTAAGCTCTAACTCTGTTAAAATTGAAAACAGAAAAGCTGATGTGGAAAGAAGGGGATTAAATGCGACCAAAATGAATATTAGAGGGAAAAAAATGTAATTCAGTAAAAAAGGAAAAAACTAAAGTGGAAAGATAAGTCTGGTCAACCTGGAAAAAAGGAATAAAAGGAGAAAAAAAAAGAATATGTTGTTGAAATAGTTTAAATGTATCTGATATAATAAAATAAAATTTTAAATATACTTTTAAAATCTAATTAAATAAGTTTGAACAACTTTTAATAGAATTTATGATTTAAGTTTTTCTATATCATAAAGTAAATTAAGATATGTTATGGGTATTTTTCGGATGACACAAATTGGGCTAGGCGAGGCTCAACAGGAGACAAGTCCAATCGGGGGTAGCCCAAACCACCCTAAGGAACTAAGGTCACTCAGCAAAGATGTCAGCTCGCCGGACGTGAGCTAAAAACTATGGCTTGCTAATTGAAACACGTCATCCCAGCTATCCTCAAGGAGACTCGCTAGATGAACATAGCGAGATCGACCAACATTGCCATTAGGTCGCTTAATATAGCCCCAGGTCGCTAAACTAGCGAACCAAGCACATGTACAGAGTCCAGTCAGCAGCTAGAAGCACGCATCCATAATCAATAGGTTAACCACCAAAATCGACACATCAACCATCAATAGCTGGCAATGATTTGCTTTGTATTAATTACCCGATGCCTAGCATTAAATGCCCGATACGGTGAAGATAATCATTTTGCTATCGATCAAATTACACTTGTACCCTTCACCACTTCTATAAATAGTAGTAAGAGATCATTGTAATAGGCAAGTAAGAAAACTACATGCAAAAACTTTACTAAAACAGTGAAAGAATATTGTGACTGTAACTCCGAACCTCATGGAGAAACCACCATTCAATAGGGAATACAAATCACTGTGGATGTAGAAGCCTAACTAGCTTTAGCCGAACCACAATAAATATTATATTTATTGTCCTTCCTCCTTCTCCTCTTCTTCATTTTCCTGTTTTCACTGGCATTATCTTCTGGTAGTTTGGGGTGTTGCTGAACTATCTCTATTAACTAAAGTTTGGATCCACTGAATTAGATTTCACTGTCAACATTTTGGCGCTAGAAAGAGGGCTTCTAGAACTACATTTTTATTCTCTTTGATCTATTGTCAAACTGTAATGGCAAGAGGAAGGACTACCAGAAATTCTGGTGCTATCATTGGCCAACCCAATGGTCATGCATAGCAATAAAGAAGAACATTACCAGTCAGAGGCTTAGCTTTCCCCATGGTAGGTATTGTGGCTGCCCCAATAATAAGTGCTAGCATTCGTATGGCACCACTCACTCCCCATTAACCTGTTACCTTTGATGCCAATGGAGTTCAAACGTGGTTCTAGCATCAAGAGGCACTTGAAAATACTATGAGGGAGCTAGTCGTTGTGGTGAGAACATTGGCTTGGACACAAGCCCAAGGTGCATAGAGGCAAGTGAAGGCTATTGCACCCAGAGGGGGACCCCAACCAGCAAGACAAAATCATCAAAGAAGAGCATCAACGAGATGGTTCTGTCTGCTCATCCAATTCATGGCCGAGATCTGAAATTCATTGGGTCCGTGAGGGCGAACAAGAAGATGACCGACGACATCAAAGCTCCCATAAAGAAAGGAGCTCAAGCAAAATCAACCATGAGCGAAGATCAGATCACCACCTCCACGACTAAAAGGGGAATAGAAATCATTGAAGCACTAGTCACCGATTCGAGACCCCAAACCCAATGATTGAAGAACTACTAATAGCCCGTTTGGATGGGCTTTTTTTAAGAAAAAAGCTACTTTTTTAAAATAAAAAGAAACAAAAAATTTTTTTAAAAAAAAAAGTAAAAATAATAAGAAAGTTAAAATTTGACTTTTTTTTGAAGTTCTAATTTATTGCTTCAAAAAAGTATTTTTTGACTTTTTTTTGAAGCTCCAATTTGCTGCTTCAAAAAAAAGTACTTTTTTTAAGCCCATCCAAACAGGCTATAAAGAGAGTCTGGCAACTAGAAAAGGGACCCATAACTCATAATAGCTAAGACCACTAAAAGGAGAGGTCACCTTTCACCCAGGAGATTAACCGAGCCTCTTCCTTAAAGATTTAAGATGCCAAACGTCCCACTATACAATGGGGACAGTGACCCATACAACTATTTGGATGCCATTTGGATGCGTTTAGTGTCCAAATGGATCTCCAGACTGCCAATCCGTTAGTGAAATGTCATGTCTTCCCTACCACCCTTAGGGAGATCCCCCACACGTGGCTTAGGAGCCTACTCACTCGTATCATCCACAGCCAGGAGGAATGCCAGACGAAATTCCTTACCCAATATAAGGCATTAAAAAGGTAGCTAGCTTGTATCATCCTGCCACCTCGCGATTATCTTTTAGAGGAGAGATGAGTCACTGAAAGATTATATTGCCTAGTTCAGACACAAGGTAAGCAACATCGAGAACCCTTCAAATGAAAGCATCCTCACAGCCATTTCGGTTAGGCTCCGTAAGGACAGCAAGTTATACAAGAGTATATACAAATCTCTAGTGAGAGATCTAGGTGAGTTTTATGAGTGAGCTGCTAAGGAGATAAGGTGGGAGGAGACTTTTGGTCCGAAAAAGCCTAACTAAAAAGATAAATTGGGTGGTTCCAGCCATAGCAAGAAGAGAGGTAATAGTGGGAACAATAGAGGCAGCCAAAAAGATGGACTGGACAGTCAGGCTGTAAAGAAAGCCAGGGGTGAGCAACCTCAGTGCCTAGGTTGCTATGTATAGGTCCCAAACAGGTGATGTAAAAACGTGGTAAACAATTTATATAGTGGAAACGAATTCGATCTTGCCCTTTTCCCGTTGGGGAATTGTATACACCTTATTTAGATCTTGGTTATAGTGGTTTATTGGAAAT
>JANHAO010012675.1:0-16241 GCA_026873985.1 Saraca asoca | reverse complement strand
ATTTGCTCATCAAAGTTGTATTTCAAAAAATAAATTGCTTTTCAACTTCAAAATAAATTGTCTTTCAACATCAAAATAAATTTAGAGCTAACAATCTCTCTAAGGTTAACATATATTATTGTGATTCATTATTGTTTATGGTGAAGTTGAGTTGTTAATACTATGAATGTTGATTTTCTGAAATTATTGTGTGAAGTTGTATATTTCTTATTTCTAAGCAATTTTATTGGTTTTGCAAAATTTAAAAAAGGTTTTTTCTTTAAAAAATATTTTCAAAATTGCAAAATTTTAAAACTAGTTCACTCCTCTTGATCGAATCTATAGCCATAATTGATATCAGAGCTAGGCTCTTGGTATCAAGGTGTAACTGCCTTAGTGGATCCTATGGATTCTAGTGGTTTTAGTATTTTACTGGAGTGTCCTCCATTGAACTAGCCCCTGGGTTCAATTATAAATACTATACGTATTGGAAAGAAAAAATGAAAGATTTTATTGAAGCTACAGATATTGATATCGAAGGTGGATACAATCTTCCAACCAAGATTGAAAATAGAATAACCATTTTAAAACCTAGAAACAATTGAAGTGAAGATAAGAAAAAGAAACGTCTACTTGCTTTTAAGGTCAAATGAATTGTATCCAATTCCCTATGGCCAAATGAGTAAGAGTAGGGAATCAAATTGTTCTAATGCTAAGGATATATGGGATGCACTTGAAGTGCCCCACGTTGACATGACCCAAGATAAAGCTTCAAAGGTTCACACTCTCATTTAACAATATGAACGATTCAACATGAATGATAGTGAATCAATTAAGGATATGGTTCAGAGATTTATTGTAATTGTTAACCACTTAAGCATACTTTGTAAGAAGTTTGAGAATGCTAATTTGGTTCTTAAAGTCCTTCATTCTTTTACCATTAAATGGTAGCCCAAGATTACAGCTATTAACGAGTCTATGAAGATGGAAATGCCAACTCTATAAGAGCTGTTCAACAACTTAGAAGAGCATGAGATGAAATTAAAGAAATAGTCCAAGAATAATGATGATAGAAGAAGGAAAAATGTGGCTTTAAAAGTTACTACAACTTTTGAAAAAGAAGAAGATGATTTGGACAGCTTGGAGGATCTTAATGAAGATAATGACGTGACTTTTCTAACAAAGAAGCACCAAAGACTTATGAAGGCTTATAAGTTTGTCAGTAGAAGAAGAGCTCCTTCTCTGAGAAGAAATGTTAACAAAGGAGAGCAAAACAATTCTTCCACTCCTACTTGCTTTGAATGCAAAAAGCCAGGGCATATTAATTCAAGTTGTCCTATATATCTCAAAAGGCTTTTGGAGAATGAGAGGAAGATGAATAAGTAACCAATCAAAAGAGCTCATCTTGCCACATAGGGAGATGAAGATGATGATTTAGCTTTTGAGGATGAAAAGGATGAAGAAGCTTTCCTTTGCCTTATGGTAATGGGTGATGATGCCATGGAGGTATTTGATAACAACTTTATTTAATCTAATGATGATATTGATGAATTGTACAATGAATTGTATGATGATTTGCTTAAGGCTATGAAAAATATTTGTCTTTAAAAAAAAATCATTGCTTCTTTAAAAGTTAAACTTCAAAGGTGCAGTTTTAACAATGAGGGTCTTCATTATGTACTAAGTGTGTTAAAATCCTTTTATAAAAACCTCTTTGTTAGATAAACCATGGAAATCAATCATACATAACGTGTCACTATTGTGGATAAAAATGTCATAGTATTCATTCTTGTGTTGACAAGAAGAACATTTATGTCCCAAGTGTTAGTGAAAAGTTGGTTTGAATTTCTAAAGCTTTCACTTCAAATGCTACAAACCTTGCTGGACCCAAGACGACTTGGGTACCAGCATGAAAAGATTGATTTTCCCTATGTAGGCATGTGGAAGATCCTAAAGCAATATGTGATTTTTTGATAGTGTGTACTACTGACACATGATTGGTGATAGGTCCAAGTTCTATTCGCTTATTCCTATTGATGCTTGACATATCACTTTTAGGGATAATGCCAAATGAAAGGTTATAAGTAAAGGAAGAGTAGGTAACAATCCTAATTCTTGCATTGAAAATGCTTTATTGGTTAAATGGCTCAAGCATAATTTGCTTAGCATTAGTAAATTCTATGACAAAGGGAATAATGTCACTTTTGACTCTACTTGTTGCATAGTTAAGAATATAAATGATAAGCAAATTAAGTTAGTTGATAAAAGGTTTAACAATATTTATTTGATTGATATTGATAATGAGTCAAAAATTGATTCAAAGTGTTTGGTTAGCTTGAATGATGACCATGGATTTGGCATGAAAGACTTGTGCATGCTAGTATGGATTTGATTGGAAAATTATCTAAAAATGACTTGGTTGTCAGTTTGCCTAAGATTAAATGCAACAAAGATAAGATTTGTAATGCATGTTAAAAGGGTAAGCAAGTAAAATCTTCTTTTAAACAAAAAAAAAAAAAAAGAATTGTGCTTTTACATCAAAGCTATTTCAATTACTTCACATGGACTAGATTAGAAACTGTGGTGGTAATTACCACGTGTTTGTGATTGTTGATGACTATTTAAGGTACACGTGGATGTTGTTTCTTGCTCAAAAGAGTGATACTCTTCAAGCTTCTAGGAAGCTTGCTAATTCTATCCAGAATGAGAAAAGATCAACAATAGTAAGTTTTAGAAATGATCATAGTGGAGAATTTGATAATCATGATTTCACTTGCTACTACATTTAGAATGTAATAAGTCATAGCTTCTCTGCAACTAAAACCCCTCAACAAAGTGGAGTTGTTGAGAGGAAGAATAGATGCCCAAAAGAAATAGCTATGACTATGCTTAATGACAACATCCTTCCGAAGTCATTTTGGGCAAAGGCGGTCAATACCACATGTTATGTTATGAATCGTGTATGGATAAGGCCAATTCTCAAGAAAACCACATATGAACTATAACTTAGAAGAAAACCTAATGTGTTGCATTTTCATGTTTTTGGTTGTAAATATTGTGCATAATAATGGTAAAGACAACCTAGATAAATTTGGTGTCAAATCTAAGGAAACATTATTCAATGGATATTCTTCTATGAGTAAAACTTTTCAAGTCTATAACAAGAAAACTTTACAAATTGAAGAATTCATCCATGTTATATTTGATGAGTTTACTCCAAGTATTCATAGAAATTATGATGATGATAAGCAAATGGACTCTTGACTTCCTTAAAAAGAGTCAAATGAACATTAAGAAAGAGTTAAGGATCAAGGAGATAAGGAGGATAAGGAAGATGATGGAGCTTTTCCCTTGATCAATTTTGATGAAGAGCTGCCTTGCTTCCCTCAAAGGGCTTGAAAAATCATGAAAAGCCATCAAAAGGAGCAAATAATTAGTGACACAATGCAAAGCATAACATGTAATACTTTAAGAAATATTTGTGATCATTTGGCTTTGCTCTCTTAATTTGAACCTAAAACCATTGATGAAATTATAAATGATGGACATTGGATCTTGGCACTACAAGAAGAATTAAATGAATTTGAAGGAAACCAAGTTTGGGATATTGTGCCAAGACCTAATGATCACACAATTATAGGAACTAAATGGATTTTTAAGAACAAGCTTGATGAGAATGTCATTATAGTGAAAAACAAAGCTTGATTAGTTGCTAAAGGCTACAACTAAGAGGAAGGAATTGATTTTAATGAAACTTATGCTTCTTTAGCAAAATTGAGGGAAATAAGAATTTTATTAGCATATGCTTGCATTATGGGATTCAAACTTTCTTAAATGGATGCTAAAAGTGCTTTCTTGAATGGTTTGATTATGGAAGAGATTTATGTTAAACAATCCTTGGTTTTGAAAATCACCTCTATCGAAATCATGTTTTCAAACTTAAAACAAGCTCCTAGAGCTTGGTATAAGCCTTTGTGCAAATTTCTTTTGGAAAATGGCTTTTCAAGAGACAAGGTTGACATCATACTATTTATTAAATATAAAGGCGATGACATTCTCTTAGTGCAAATATATGCTGATGACATTATTTTTTGTGCTACTAATGAATCCTTGTGCAAAGAATGTGTTAAGATTATGCAAAGTGAATTTGAAATGTCTATGATTGGTGAGCTCAACTATTTCTTGGTATTCAAATTAAGTAATCATGAAATGAAATTTTCATAAGCCAAATCAAATACACAAGAAAATTGTTGAAAAAGGTTCAATATGGAAACTACTAAGCCTTTTGGTACTCTAGTAAGTCCTTCCACAAAGCTTCATCTTGATGAAAGATGTAAGAAAATTGATGTCACAATGTATAGAGGCATGATAGGTAGTTTGCTTTATCTTACTGCAAGTAGACCTGATATAACATTTAGTGTGTGTATATACAAAGTTTTAATGTAATCCTAAGGAATCACATTTGATTGCTATTCAAAGAATCCTTAGATACCTTATAAGCATACTACACATGGGTTTGTAGTATCCTAAAACAAGCTCTAACTACTTGGTAAGTTATTTTGATGTCGACTTTGCTGTAACTAGAATGTATTAGAAGAGCACTAGTGGAGCGTGTCAATTTCTTGGCCATTTTCTAGTCTCTTGGCATAGTAAAAAGTAGAATAGTGTGATTTTATCCACTACTAAATCGGAATACATAGTCATTGATAGTTGTTCCGCTTGAGTCCTTTGGATAAGGTAATTATTATCAAACTATGATTTGAATTTTGAGAAAATTTTGATTAAATGTGATAATCCTAGTGCCATCAACCTTACCAAAAACCCTATAATGTACTCAAGAACTAAGCATATAGAGATAAGATATCATTTTATAAGAGATCATATTCAAAGGAAAAACATTGTCCTTGAATGTGTTCAAACTGATTTTCAACTTGTAGATATTTTCACTAAACCTCTTAAGAAAAATTAATTTGCTTGTATTAGAAGATGATTGGGCAGGTTGAATCCTTTGGAAAATAAGCTTACGTAATTTGATTATCTTTAGTTATTATGGTTTTTGAGTTATTTTAATTAATTGTTTTGATTTGATTTGAATTTATTTAAATTATTTTCATTATTTAAATCGATTCTAACTTAAGCATCAGAGAGTCCCCAAATTTCTTTTGGAGGTTTAAGATTGGTGTTCATGGTTTGTTTCTAGAGAGATGCTGAAAAAATAAAAAATTTGATGATTTTGTTGGATTGCGATTCGAATCGGCCATTCCAATTCAAATCAGTATTGAATTTCATCAGCCATTCCTTCATGATTATAATTGCAATTTGAATGGCTCAACCAATTCTGGCTTCGCAATTTGAATTGCGAGCAAGTCTATAAGTACCCTACATGCAATTTCAGTTATATTTTTCAAAACCCTCTCTCTTAACCAGATCACATTCTCTATCAAATTTCTTCAAATTTCACTGATTCTTCTTTACATATTTCCTTTAACATTAATTGATTGAAACTTCATGATTTCACCAAAATCTCAAAAAATCCAAAATTTTCCAAATCATTCTTCTTTCCTCTTTCAACCAAAATGACTGATCATTTTGCCATTGGTTTAAAGAAAAGAAAGATGGTTGATGACAAGCATGCATACTGGACAAATGTGGCTATAAAAGAGCAAAAGTTCTTCGCCAATGATGAGTCATATGAGAGGTATGCAAAATATAAGGAAAAATATATTTTTCTTTTGAGGTGTTAGGATCCTAAGTTTTCTAAGAATAGTCATCTTGAATTGTTTGGTCTACTTGTGAAGTATAAATTTCTGAAGTTTATGACATTTAGTGCAAAATGTTACCCTATGCTTGTTAGAATATTCTATGCAAACTTAGGGGTAGCAAATGGTAAATTTTCTACTTCTGTGATGAGAAAATCAATCACTTTGGATGTTGAGACCTTATGTAAATTGTTTGATATGTAAAAAAAGGAGTATTTTCATCATAAGAAAAGATGTGGAGGACTACTCTAGGGAAAAGGCTATCAAATTGCTTTTTCCAAATACTACTCTTATCTTTGCTACTGGTATATTAATGATTACTAGATTATCTGTGGAAAATTGTCTTTTCCATTATACAATTGTGAAAACCATCCTTCAAAGGCACACTAACACCACTAACATTATTAAGGATGAGCTATTCTTGATGTGGAAAATGAGTCTTGGCTTGAAATCAACATCCCATATCTCATTCTAAAATATATAGACACTTTCTTTACAAAGCCAAACCAAAGCTTTTTGCCCTGTGGGATGATCCTAATTGAAGTTTTCTCCAACTTCCAAGTATTTTTGTCTTTGGAGAAAGAAGTGGATAGTTAATAATTCAACTTGCCTAAATGAAAGGACTTTGTGTCAAATGCAATTCAAATTCTTCAATGAAAGATGGACTAGACAAAATGATTCTGCTTCAAGGAGCTCTTTTGCTACTGGTGCCCTAGTTCTGGTTCTTAAGATTTTCAAAATGAGAGTATGAACTTGCTGAGAAAAATGCAATTGCAATAGACTCAGTTCTTTATGATCACAGAGCAGACTATTCTCCCCAATCATAGGCAGATGAATGAATGGATTGACTTTCTAAAGGAAAATATGAATGCCAAGATCCGTGACCTTTATAAAAGGCTGAACAACATGAGAAGACAACTTAATGAGACCTAGCAAGCTATCTCTTCTGGTGTATAATTGATTATCTGATCCCTTAGCCCCATTTCCCCCTGTTTAGACTTATTTTTGCTTCTACTAATTTATTTGACTCTGATTACTTATTCTGGATATTCTAATTTATTTGAATATATTTCTTGAATTCTCCTTAAATGTTTGTTATTTTTTATATGCCAAAATGGGGCAGAATTTAAGTATTTTGGGGAGTTTGTGTGTTGAATTGTTATACATGCTTTGAAAGGAGAGTTCCTAATTTTAGGGGGAGCTTTGAGCTTTTTATGCTTAATTGTGTTATTAATGTTGATTGTTGAATGTTGAATGATCATATCCAACTCCAAAATTGTTTGTCATCATAAAAAAGGAGGAGAATATTGACCTTAGTCCCTTTTTTCTAAATGAGTATATTTGTGTTTTAATGATAAGAAACGATTTTAGTTCAACTTATTTAGTTTATTTTCAGTGGATCAATATAGGATGGCCTATTTCTTGATTAAGATTTAATTTAGGCCTTGTTTAGTGAAAATATAAAAGTATAGGTTTATTAGAATCTAGCCCAAATTTTAGAATCATTTTTGGAAGGTTTGTCTCATGAGTTTGATTAAAAAAACTTTTGAAAAATTTCACCAAAGACATTCCAATATATTCTTAAATGATATATCAAATTCTTTAAACTTGGATATATGTTTTTGGGTTGAAATATAAGGTTTGAAATGGTTTTGAAATGAATTTACAAAATTTATTTTTTTAAAAAAGTTGTAAAATTAGTCACTAAATATAATCTAATGGTGAGAGGGTCAAATAATTTGCTAAATGTCTTAAATTCAAACCTCTTCGTGATCCAAAGAAAGTTATAAGACATAAATTTTATAATTTTTAATAAAAAAAGTTGCAAATTTTGTATAAAATTACATAATTTTGTTCACAAAAGTTGCAACACTGTTTAGTGGAAAATGTTGAAAGTATTAAAGAGATTATACTCCAATTTTTTGCTCCAGAGTTGGAACAATTATCACTATTTCTTCCAAAAATTCATGTAAAGTTCGTGATGAAAACTTTTCATTCTCAATGTACTTTTTAACATTTAACTTTTGCTTAAGTTTCAATTTTATTATATAATTTTTATTTGGATCAATTTTGCTCTCTTACTTTTAAAATTGGTGCAATGTTGAATACTTTGTAAATTAAACTGTTTTCCAGAATGGAAAAATCCTATATGGATTAACGGTTTGCTGACTGAATTAGTGCAAATTGCCAATTGGATTAAAACTTTGCATTCTTAAGTATTTTTACTCCTAGAAATAAGTTTGAAATTTATTTGTTCCTTATCAGAGCAAGGGAACAAAATTTCTTTTTGTTTTTGTCATGAGTTCTCGTACCTCATTTTCAACAGCAACTAGCAAAGTTGGATACTACTTTTATGGTAAGAGTTATGATAAAGACATCACGAGTTTGTGCCATCTTGGGATAAAGATGGAGACAAATTGAAACTTTTTTTATTTAAGTAATATAATTTAAGAGAGTCAAATTGTAATTCAATCAATAGCCTGTTTTAATCCTAATTAACGGCCTATGAGTCAGCACAATTTTTGTCCAAGAAATTACCCAATTTACAAAATATCTCATATTGCATCGATTTTAAAAGTTGTAAGGTAAAACTAAAGCTCGAATAAAATATAGAGTAAAGAACGCATTTTAGCCAATTTTTTATAAAGACATAAAAGTTTCTAACACTTCTAAGAAAAGTTGCATCATTACACAGGAGATTTTATTAACGTGGATTGGCACACTTGGTAAGGGGGATTTGGTGAAGATGTTGCAACTCTTCGTACTTGCTTGTTTGAATCCTTCCAATGCTAGTAACTTATATTGGTGGTTATCTCTCTTCAAGAAGATCTCCCAATGCCTAGAAATGGGTAGGCCTCGACTTATCTTTTGCGCTAGTTCTTCTGACAATCATTGAGATCAAGTAAAAAATAAATCATAAACATGCCACTCATACTTTGAAAAATATTATTGGAATAATATATCTACACTCTGATTTTTTTAAAAACAATATTATAAATATTTTAATAAATTAAGAATATTGTAGCTAGCTTAAGAAAAAGATGCAACCTTATCGAAATGGTTTTACAACTTTCATATAATAAAGTTCTAAAAGGTCGAGTTTACTTTCAAATGTTGTAGTTAATGTTATCACAATATTGAAACAACATTCAAGTTTTTGAACAAGGCATGCAACTCATAAGAAATTACAATTTTATAAGAAAATTGTTTCAACTCCTTAAACAAAATAGTTTGCAAAATGAGCATGTCCTAACCCGTGGGATTTATTTTGCTTACGAGTGACTCAAATTGTTACAAATACTATAATATTGTAACTTATTTATCTATTTTTGCAAATGCAACTTTTAACATTAAATTTGTACAAATCTTTATCTATAACATAACCATTATGTATCGCTCAATGTATTTGTTGTAGCAAAATTTTCTAATGCAAAGATACCACAAATGGTTGTAATGTGTCTATCGGGTGCAACTTTTAATAAAAATATTGTAATTACAACATTTGTCAACTTTATTGTAGCCCTTATAATCAATTTATTATAGACATTGTATCTAATATATAAATTGTTGCAACATAGTTTCATGTAAAGGTGATTATCAATTGGATAAGAACATTAAGAAATCTTATCTCAACCGAACGAACATAATCAAGTATGAAATTCTAAACCAAAATCAATAATTAGAAAGTGAAAAACAAAACTTAACCAAGACAAACAGGTTATATCGGTTTACATGAATTGGTTCATCTTGAAAAGAAGTAAAGAACATATTCAGTAAAAAAAAATCATAGAAGAGATGCATAATAGATATGATATATTATAAAACTTCAAACACTCAAGTTGAACAATAAATTTAAGTGAAAAAATCTTTTATTTATAGCAACCCATGGTAGATGCATAACATATCAGTATTAAGAAGTCAAAAAAGAGAATCACTTCATCCTATCTACAGCCATATTTCTTATTCCACCCTCTCAATATCCCCTCTGAGCACTAAGACATTGTAGGAGGAGGAAGCTTTGCAAAATCACTCTAAGTTAATGCAAAGGAAGGTGAAGAGGACGATGCATAATGCTTTAGTCCATGAATAAGGGGCTGAGACAATTAGAATAGTAGTGTGTAGGCAGCCTAATTTGGTGGAGTATAGAGGTTGGGGCTTAGTGTCACAGATCGGTACTTGTGACTAAATTTTGCAAGCAAATGTACTCAGATTCGAACAAAATTTGGCATAAAAATTAAGTATGAAGAGAAGATCATGTAACGCGAATTTAAGAAAAAATGCACTTGTAAATTATTTTTCCTATTTTTCTCCATTTTGAGGGCATTTATATAATTTTAACTAAAGTAACTTGTCCAGTGCGAATAGATAAGTATGTGGTTAAGATCCTTGGATTTTTATCTTCGCATCAATATATTGTGGTGCATTAACACTCTTCTAAGTTAGGAGAAAAGCTCTTATGTCAACTTGGAAAAAGTATGTTTACTTGTGCCATTAGAGTCTTGGCTTAGAATATTTTTTAGGGGGAGTGTTTTGTGACCCAAGGTGGGCATCAAGGCACTAGTCTAGGAAATCAAGTGTAGGACCAAAGCCTTCTCTATACACGTAGGAGTCTGTAACGAGGTTTTTAATGTGAATAAACAAATAGTCCCTTTTCAATTGAAAATTCATCCCATAAAATTTAGTCATTTTTGGTTGTATTTATCTACATTTGTTCAAATTGTATGAGCACATCAAATTTGCCAATATGAATGATTTAGTTGCCTTTATATGCAGTTTGGTTACTTATGTGCTATGCAATTTGTGCTTATAGTTGCCTTGATGTGATATAAATTGTGGGTATTACTTTTTATTTTCAAAACTAAAATGGTGTATGACTAGTAGGCTGGCTTATTCTCAAGTACTAAGTAATTAAGTGCCCAGCAAAGAGTTTAAGCATCGCACATTTTGAAGATTGAGTTGTCAGATTATGATATGTCAGTAACAAAGCTTGGTTAAGTCCAAACTTCTATGTTTTCCATTGTACCCTTTCAATACACCATTATGTCAAAGAAAATGACATTTGCTGAACATTTTGATGCAATTGATGTTGCAATAAAAAATCTTGAAGGAGTTGCCGAAACTGTAAGAAATCTGGAAAGTGAAGAGATCTGTAAACTATTTTGAAGGGCAAAAAATTGGGAATCTCTTAAGCGCCGAGTTTTAAATCTTGTAGCTAGGGAAAAAGTCAAAGGCACGGGGACTATTGATACTTTGCAAGTTAGTGAATAGTTTGTTACGATTGAGAACATTCAGAAGGATTTGGAGGATGCTATAAAAGGCCTTACCAACGTAGTGAAGGATGTTGTGGCAACTCTTTATGTTGAAATGAGTGACATAGCAGCCGTAGTGAAGGTATTGATGATGACCATCAAGAATTATCAAGGGGATGGTGCCTTAGAATGGAGGGGAAAGGTGAAAATCCCTTAACCATGGCCATATGCGAAGGATAGAGATGTACAAAAGCTTGAGAATTTTGTGTTTGATATAGACCAATATTTCCAAGCAGCTGGCATTACTTTAAAGGAAACTCAGCTGAACTGAGCTACTATGTTCCTCATAGGCAACACTAAGGTCTATTGGAGGACTAGGTACTAAGAGATTTAGAAGGGAAGGTGTTACATCAATACTTAGGAAGAGCTCAAGTAGGAATTAAAGGTGCACTTTTACCTTGAAAACGTGGATGATCAGGCTTGAAGAAAACTGAGAGAGTTGAGATAGATATGATCAATATAGGACTATGTGAAAAAGTTCACAACTATCATGCTGGATATAAGGGATATGACTAAAAACAATAAGCTATCCTATTTTGTTGATGGTTTGTAGCGAGAAGTTGCCATGGAACTCCAAAGGAGAAGAGTTGAATTCCTTAAAGACCGCAACTAAGTGCTTGTTCAACTACGACATTACCTTTCTAAGAATAAAAGCCCATAGAGGGGGCTCGAATATTGCTAATGGTGGCCAATCATGCAAGGCTGGAAAATCTAAGAGTGGGGAAGGAGGCAATGAAGTGTCTTCCCACTTGTAAGTTTTAGGATCATCCCGAACATCCATTAGCAAAGGGAAGTCTAAGACCTCAGCCTATTTCTTATGCAATAGGCCACATAGAATAGTAGAGTATCCATTAAAGGCTACTCTAAATGCCTTGCAAGCCAAACTTCAATATGAGGCACAACAAGGTGATGAGGGTGGTGATCAAGGTTTTGATAAGGAGTATAAGCCTTGAGCTAGGATCAGTGTAGTCTAATTCCTAGTGTCCTAAGAGCAATGAGACAATGACAATGCATGGTAGATCCTATCACTAACAAGGGTTTATTCACACATAGAGTTGTGTAGATTTAAGGGCACCAGTTTGCATAGGAGCAGCAAAGGTAGTGGAAGAAATATATCAGAAGAGATATGCAAAATAAACAAATCCTTTTAAGGAAGAGTCTTCTGAGAAATTGAAAGGTGTAATATGTGTGCGAGGAGTAACTGGCTAACATATACATTTTTATGTTATCTTATTGTAAAGTTCTTGCATGCAAAAACATTTACTTAGTTGCAAGGACCAACTTGACGCAAAAGCTTACATTACTTTAAAAGTGCTAGAGTTTTGTCATAATATGAGCTTGTGGACTAGAACAAGAATGGTGGATTAGTCTTTGTTCAACCTTATTGGCCATGGTTGGGGGGATGCCATCAAGGTGTCATATTCAAGTGATCATGGAGACACCAGTCAAGTGTCATATTCATGTTCAAGGAGTGGTGTTGTTTAAGTAACAAAGCACGTAACAAAGTATGATAGATTGTCAAACCCACATGAGCATACTTACGAGCAAGAAATGGAACTTGGAAGTAGGCCACATTTTGTCTGCAAGAGATGATACTTGTACCTGAACAATGTATGAGACTTGCCAAGCTCATGCTCAGCTATAAAGGCAATCAACTAGAGAGTTATGGAGATAGCTTATTTTTCATCGTCAACAACAAGTTTGGGAGACAAGTAGAAGAAAGCCTAATAAGAGTTGAAGAGGAGCATATCAAAGACTTTCAAGGAATAATGTCAAGATTGAAGTGTTGAACACAAACATTTGGTGAAGTATAAAGAGATAAGCAGAGAAAAATTACATAATTTTTAAGCTTAAGGGAAGCAAACTAAAGATTCTTTTGAAATTGTGTCCGACTAAGTTATCAATGAGGGCATCAACTTTTTCAAGTGAATGTCATAAGTTAGGACTTGTGACCAAATTTGGTAAGCAAACTATGCTTGGAATTAGACAAAATTTGGCATAAAAATCAAGCATGAAGAGAAGATGATGTGGTGTGAATTTGAGAGAAAATACATATGTAGAGTATTTTTCCTATTTTTCCTTGTTTTGCAGGTGTTTATGTAATTTTGACCAAGGTTACTTGTCTAGTGGGAATAGATAAGCACATGGTTGTGATCCTTGGATTTTTATCTTTGCGTCCATATATTTTGGCACATTAGAACCTTTTCAAGTTAGGAGAAAAGCCTTTATGTCAACTCAAAAAAAGTATGTTTATTTGTACCATTAGGGTCTTAGCTTAGAATGCTCTTTAGGGGGGAGTGTTCGGTGACCCGAGATGGGCATCGAGGCACTAGTCTAGGGGATTGAGTGTGTGGCTAAGAGCCTCCTTTACACACCTGGGAGTCTTTAACAAGGCTTCTAATATGAATAAAGAAGTAGCCCCTTTTCAATTGAAATATTATCCCATGAAATTTAGCCATTTTTGGCTGCATTTATTCACATTTGTTTGAATTATATAAATGCATCATGTTTGCCAATATGAATGATTTGGTTGCCTTTATATAAAATTTGGTTGCTTATGTGTTATGTGATTTGTGATTATGGTTGCTTGGTTACGATATAAATTGTGGGTATTGCCTGTTATATTTGAAACCAAAATGGTGTATGACAACTTATTCCTAAGTACTAAGTGACTAAGTGTCTACTAAAGAGTTTAAATATCACACGTTCAGACAATCAAGTTGTTGGACTATGACACTTAAGAAGATAAGAGAATTTCATAAATCAGAATATATAGGATTTCAACAAGGTAAATAGGAGAAGATCAGGAAAAGTTTAAATGAAAGGTTAGATGACATAGTTTCAAAATTATCTTTGGTTGAAGTCAGTTTATATTGGTTGAGAGCCAATCCGAATGAAACTGATACTCGATATCTTTTTTTTTTAATTTTCATCCTATGATAAACTGATGATCTATCATAATCGAAATTAACCAACAAAATTTAGTTAAAAGCATTTGATTTGTTATAGTTTAGAATTTTTTGCTCACCTCTGATTTACATGTCCAACCCTTAGTGATATGAAAATGCAAGTCATCAGTAGTTTGTGTAAATGTTTTGCATACAAGAATGAACAAGTTAATAACAAAATAAGATAAATAAGGACAAATATTAACCTTTAGCCATTGTGGAATTTACTTTATTTCTGATGCCAAAGGATGTTGATCTATGATATAAAAACTCCAAAACATGAAAAAGAAGTCTTTTGAGCTCTTAGTTTCTTACTTAATGATGGTGTATAGATTATCGTAGTAGAAACGGAGCCAAGGGATCCCTTTTATAGATGGAATGCAACGGACACTTTCATCATGCTACCATTGCATAAAGCTCAGATATTTACTGGATATTTGGACCACTTTTATTTCATTGCCAAACATTCACATGGTTGCTGGAAAACTAGTGAACATTGTTGTCTACATTCGGCAACCAACCGATCTTTGCACAACCAACATGCAAAGATCTTGTAGTAGAAACATTAGCAATGTCTTACATTCTCCTACTTGGTCCGAATAATATTCATGTATGTTTATATTCCAAGGAAAACTAAATGCATGAATCATAGTGGTAGGTCCTCTATATGCAAGTATTACCTTCTATGTATTATGATGCACTTTGTTTTCCATAACTTAATGAATAAACCTTATGCTTATTTTGGATCCTCTTAATATTGATTTCTTTAAGTACATATGTGCACACCAAATGAGAAAACAACCCAAATCAAACAAAGGTTATATCAAACACTCAATATGGGTCCAAGTCCCATTTTAGCTATATGATCCTTAAACACTATAGGTGGCATGCCTTTCGTTAAGGGATCAATGATCATCAACTCAGTGCTGATGTGTTCAATGGAAACTTTATTTTCCTTGACACGTTCCCAAATGGCTAAGTACTTAATATTGATGTGTTTGCTTCGACTTCCACTTTTATTATTCTTAGCTAGAAAAATAGTAGCTGAGTTGTCATAATATATCCTTAATGGCCTAGAGATAGAATCCACAATCCTAAGCCCAGATATAAAGCCCTTTAGCCATACACCATGCGATGTTGCCTCAAAACAAGATACAAACTCGGCCTCCATGGTAGAAGTAGTAGTCAAAGTTTGCTTTGTGCTCCTCCAAGACACGGCTCCGTCGACAAACATAAAAATGTAACTTGACGTTGATCTCTGTGAATTAACACAATGAAATCCAAATTTGAGTAGCCAACTACGTCAAGGTTCTTAGTTCATCTATACATTAACATGTAATCTTTGGCACCCTTAAGGTACCTTATCATTTTCTTTGTAGCTCTCTAGTGATCCATACCTAGATTGCTCTGAAATTTGCCTAACATTCCAATTGCGAAAGCAATATCAAGTCTTGTGCAAACATAAGCATACATAAGGCTTCTGATAGCAAAAGCATATGAAATGTTACGCATCTATTCACTTTCAAGAAAGTTCTTCAGGCATTAGTTCAATTTGAACCTATCACCTTTCATAATAGGTGCTACACTCGGTGAATAGTCTTTCATCTGAAATCTTTCTAAGACTTTATTGATATACGTCTCTTGTGATAGACCTAAAACATATTGAGTTCTATCCCTATGGAACTTGATGCCAATGACATAAGATGCCTCACCCATATCCTTCATATTAAAATTCTTAGAAAGAAACTGTTTTACCTCATATAGCAACCTTTGTCATTGGCTGCAAGTAATATATCATCCACATACAGCATAAGGAAATAGATGTTACTCCTACTGACCTTTTGGTAAATACATTGATCCATGATGTTCTCCATGAAACCAAATAAGGAGATGACTTCATGAAACTTGAGATACCATTGGCGGAAGGCTTGTTTCAATCCATATATGGATTTCTTAAGCTTGCAAACCTAGTGTTCACCAGCACTAAAGGAGAATCCTTCATGTTGTTTCATACATACCTCGTCCTTTATATGTCCATTGAGGAACACCATTTTCACATCCATCTGATGTAGTTTTAAGTCAAAATGGGCAACTAATACCATTACAACACGGAGGGAATCTTTCTTAAATACTAGAGAGAAGGTTTCCATGTAATTGATTCCTTCCTTTTGAGTAAATCCCTTGGCCACGAGTCTTGCCTTATATCTCTCAATGTTGCCTAATGAGTCTCTTTTCATCTTATAGAC